>LNAC01000059.1:2029994-2050384 GCA_002007465.1 Ailurus styani
CCCTCTCTCTCCATCCCTTGCTCTCTTTCTCTTTCTTTCCAGCCTTTGCTATTTATGGGATTACTGAAAATATTAAGGTTGGTACACTGAAAGCAAATGAGATACAAACTTGTTGCTATCTCTGGAAGCAAGAATCCCTTGGTGAGGATACACCAAGAAAATTTTCATGTTGGTGCAGCTTTAGCCACAAAAGCAACTTGTCCGCCCTCACCTTTGTGAACTGTTATGACAATACGGGCCATTTATCCTATTGTCTTTGTTGGCCCATAGACTATATAATCATTCAATTTTGTCTCTAATGAGAACCATTTCCAAAAAGGAAATGAAGGGTCAGCTTTTATTGTAGGGCCCCACATTTACTGAGATAGTGGTGCCTTTTTTTTTTTCATTTGGGAATTTGATTCTGGGAAATTAACAATTCAGTATAACTGCCAGTTGCACAAAAGTGGTACCAGTTTTGTCAGCAACTTATGAACTACTCCCCCAATGTATATGTCTGGGAAAAAAACAGTATGAATGTGTCTGGTATAGTAGGAAGAGGTGGACTTGTGTTACATATAAAATGGCATAAGAAAAACCATCAGCTCATGATTGAAACTGGAAATGTAATATTGTTTGTAGAAGTGAAGACTCTGGCCTGACTAAGTGTGAATCCTGGTTCTGCCATTCAGTAGAGAGGCGATCTTGGGGACATCACATAATCTCTCTATGCCTCAGTTTACATATTAATAAAATGAGGATAATGACATCTGATATCTAGCTACCCACCTCCTAGTTTTTGTGAGGTTTAAAATAAGCAAATATACATAAAAGTAGTTAGAATAAAGTCTGAATACAGGGAATATTTATATATTTGTGGTTATCTGATAATCTTTAGAAGTAAAGGTGAACATTAAAGAGCTTTCTCTCTCACCCTGCCTCCTCTAAGATTTAGAAAAGTGTAAGAAAATTGTTCCCACTTCTAGAATGTGGAATGATTTGAAAACAGCACTATTTTGTTTTAAAGCTGAAACTCTGGTAGTGCAATTATCTTAAATGAAAACATGCTTCACCTTTAACCAAGACTAAATTAAGCAGAATTGTTTTTACACTCCCCTTTTAGAAGGAAACAAATGTTAGAAAATGCTTCATTATTAGCAATGTCTTCAAAAAGCAACTTAAAACATCCTTGTTATGCCTGGGGTCACTGTGTTGTCAGTACAATCTCTGATGTCTATGTATTTACAATTTTGTAGAATTTGAAGGCAAACGATCTTTTGGTGGGTCCCTGTGGTGTGAAAATCTTGGGGTTCAGGTTGAACTTTCAAGAAATAATTCTTGAGATATTTTTGGTGCAAAAAGGTGGTTTTATTAAAGCACAGGGACAGGACCCAGGGGCAGAAAGAGCTGCACTGGGGTTGAGACTGATTAATATACTTTCAAGTTGGGAGGGGGTTAGGAAAAGGTCATTTATTACTGTCTAATAAAACCTTAGTCATGAGATCCTTCAGATGTGTATCAGTGGGCCATATGCTTGGAGAATGATTGCCAAGATATATCTTGAGGTGGAATCGGGGAGGTGGGTAGAGATGAAGGAAGTTTCCAAAGGAAATTTCTATATGTTTTATATGTTAAACTTATGTTAGACTTACAGGATCCTGGGGTGGGGGGGGCAGGATAATGTTAAGCTAAGATTGCCTTTTGCCCTTAGCAAAGTGTCAACATCGAGACAGCTGAGTTCCTAGAGGAAGGTCCCTCTGCCTGTTTCAAGGACTTGTCAGTGGGCCAAAGACAATAGGAAGTTTAATTTTTTCTTTTGTCATTGTTTTTCCGTATCACCTGGACTCCTATAAATTTACATAAAATTTTGTGAACATGTACACTTTTCTAAAGAAAGAGATCCTTGGTTTTCTATCATTTTCTCAGAAGGGCTTATGACCAAAAGATTAAGAACCATCCTCTGTGGCAGAATAAATTCTTCATCTTTAATGAAGATAAAATGATAAAACCCTATTTACCAAGGTAGGAAAATCTGCTAGTATATCGTAGGTTTTAGTTAAAAGAATCAAGGCAAAAACTTAATTTTCTCTGGTGAACTCTTAGCTAACCAGAATTTAATTAACCAGCATTCCATGTAGTCAATGTTTATTTATGTCAAGCAACCATTCTTCAATATATTAGCTGAGATAGTAGTTCATCCAGAGAAAATACATTTTATTTATTGTTCATTCTTTTCTTTCTTTCCTTCTAGTTTTAGCATTATTAACATTTTCCATAGTTTTTTAATTGTATATTTCTTATGAGATGCTTAGGAATAAGAACGTTATATAAATTCTCCAAAACCATTACTATATCCATCTCATTAATATAATTTAGTAGAGAATATTTCTACTCATTCTGTCCAAATATATTGTGGAATAAAGTATCTGAAAGAGGACAAGGGACAGTTGGGAAAAAGGGAATTTTACTGACCTCTGAAATCTTAAAAATGTGTTGTATTTCTCATGCACTATGCCAATGTTTAAATTCACATTATCTTTGATGTTTTTTAATTGCGTTTATTAAAATGGCTCAATAGACTATTTTAAAATAATTGATTTATGGATTTTTAGAAAGGGAACACATTCCAAGCTCAAAAACTTTAAAGTTTTTGGTTGAAGGAGTTTAAGTAAATAATTCAGAAATGCATTCTGTTTACCTGTTAATAATTAAGCAGGTTAGACTGTGTACTTTTTATAGTCATTGAGTTTTAATTTATTTATTTGTTGGTGTGTTGGTTTTTAAGAATTTATTTAAGGCATTCTGCTATTGGGAAATAAAAATGAACAGAGTAAAGCTGCACATAATAAAGGAAAGGGATTGGGTTCCTTTTAAAGAGATAAGTGACAAAAAAAGAAATTGACTGGATTTTAGGATTAAAAGAAGTATTTAGTACATAATCTTTCTGAACTTTTCCCCTCTGTTTGGAGGAGAAACTGAAATACCTAACAGCAAGTATGACTGAGTCAAGTGAATAGTCTTTTGTTGTTGCCTTAGAGCCTGGTTCAATGGAACTTGATTTGATCTTAGATGGCTTCATTATGGGGTTTGGCCAGGTCACTTTAATGGATTCTTGGAGAAGTCTACCATAGAACTTATCAGATTCTGCGGTGCTTTAAAAGCTCTGGTAATATCCAAAGCCAGAATGTGTATCTTCATTCTAAGAAGCACCATTATGGACTAGAACTGAATTAGCCTTTCCAGTCTTCGAGGGACTGCATCTTGTCCTCTTGACCATGTATGTATAGGTTCTTCCTGATGTTCCTTAAGGATTATAAATTGGTTTTCATTTGCCATTTTTGGTGAGATACAAACTTCATATTTAAATTCTTATTTAATGATGACTTGTTTTCTATAATTATCAGTAGAGGATAGCCCTTAGCAGCTTCTGTTTGCTTTGTTGTAAGATATCATTTGCTTTCTTTTAATTTTTATTTATTTGAAATTGTAACTATAATGGTCCTATCACTGAAATTGATGCATGTTCTATTTGTTTTCTCTTGTAATAAATAGTGTGCTTACTATATAAATATAACCTCAAACTTCTTCAGTTTTCTCCATTCCAGGCTGTGGATTTCTTTGAAAATTTAATTGAAGATGTGATCGATTAAAAGTTGGCTCCTAGGAATCTAAGAGATACCATTATATGTGGTTGCTGTTTTGTTTGTGTTTAACAACAAAAAAAATTCTTTTCCTATTTAATTAGTCTCAACACTGTGAAAATGCTACTTGTAATACTTACCCCATATTAGAGACCCTGTGGTCTGTTCTACTGATTGGTCTCTTCCAACTACCAATATCACACCATCACCTATATTTCAATTTTTGGCGAAAACTAACCTTGTTCTCTACTTCTATGCTGCAGGGTCAAAAACCAATACTTGATATTTTTTTCGGTTGTAACCTCCCATTTGGTTTATTTATTTATTTTTAATTTGAGCTAACTATAAAGCATCAGAACTACTAAAGATAATTTTAGTTCACTTTAGTTCAACAAAGACTTACTGAATGTTTGCTATATACCTGTGTGGTAGAATCTTTGTGCTAGAAAAATGTATTAATCTGATGGAGGCAGACAGACAAACTATGTAAATAGTCAAGATAGTGGCCTAATATTGATGTTTATTTTTTTTCTGATTCTTTTTTACCTTTTTTTAATCTACAACTTACTGACTCTATCCATTTTTTATGCTTTTATTTTTTATCTTTTAGACCCAGAAAAGATTACGTGACATTGATTTAACAGAGTTAGATTGACTGAGGCATATGAAATATGATGACATTTTTCATATTCATATAGTCTGTTTACTTTTTCTAATTAATGAACTGATAATTGTGTCTTCCTATTTTCAGTTATGTACATTTTTATTGACTATTTGCTAAGCACTATTTAAGGAGCCATAGGGAAAGAAAAATGAATGTCTTCGACAAACTTATGTTTTAATGGGGGAAATTCATTATTTATAAAATAATAGCAATATAATAAAATAATAGATATTGAGAGTATTGTTTGCTGTGTGCATTGTACAAAGCAAAATAATATATATTAACTCATTTACCTCTTATAATAGCTCATATAGTCCTCTACTTTTTTGACTCTCTCTCTCTCACTTCATGCACACTTTTCTTATTGTCACCTCCTCTGAGAAGCTTTCCTGTGCAAACCAATTTAAAATATCTGCCCATGTCACTCTCAATGCCATTACCTTACTATTTGCACTCATGGTACTAATTATATGACATTATAAGTTCAACAATTTACTTGCTTATCGTTTGTTTTCCACTGCTAGAATGAATATTGAATGGAAGACTAAACAATGGGTTGTAGAAGTTTGCAGTTGTGAAAGAGCAAAGTTTAATATATAAAATTTAATCTCTTAGGTCTAAATTTCTTTACTGTAAATGAATGCAGAGTTAGTGCTTGTCTCAAAGGTTGGTCAGACTATTCATTCTTTCAATAAATAGTCATTGATCTTAGTATATGGCAGACAGTTTTCATGAAATTGGGAATACAGTGGAAAAAGACAACGTCAATAGATAAATAAAAATTACTTTTATAATATATCATGTAATGGACAAGTTAATTTTCTCCAAATTAAATTTCTCCACTTCATCCCTATAATTTGAACATTTTTTTCTATTTCTAGTTATTGTCTCTTTATCCATGATTAAGGGTTCTAATCACACTCCTCCTAAAAGATAGCTAATTTTCTAAGTTTGATGTTGCAGAGTAAATGTTTATTACTCATGTATCCTGACCATAACAGGACTAGCACCTTCCTTTTCTCAACCCCATTTATTAGTACAGCTTAAACTCAGGTTTGTTTTGGTTTACTGGTATAGTTTGCTGTTTGATTCTTTGTTTTCCCTTCATAAAATATTATTTATGCATATTAAAGAGCCAATTAAAATCCTTAGATCTTTTTCTTTTCTCTCTCTTTTTTTTTTTTTTTACTGTGGATGCACTGGCTGATGGGATTGGCTTATGTTTATGTATGTGTTTCCATTAGTAAAACTGCTTTTGAATGGCTGAATCTCTGTGGAGATTATTAGTAAATATGACATCAAGGTCATCACTGATATTTCATGGCAAATTTAGAGGGATAACTTTCCAAGGACATAAAATATCAAATTCAATTTTTAATAGAATTGTTTGTAGTTAATTATTTTTGTATTTATAGTCACCAAATTGGCTTTAAAGACACCTCAACATCCTGCCTGCTTTACTGCTCCCAGGCCTAGCTTTGAGTATATACTATCAAATGCATGTGGATGGAAAAGAATTTAAAAGTGACTCATCCATTGTTTGACACTGCTGCCTCCAAATCTGAGTAGGATCCTACAGTAATAGCCTTGCTTGCTGAGATTGGAAACATAAAGCCATGTTCTAATGTTAGTGCATTAGGTACTGTACATCAGTTCAAGCTATATTGAATATGTTACCCTCTACTCCCTGTTTCTTTCCATCAATTTACTTTTCATCTTCTGGATTGTCTTCCTTTATACAAATCTCTTTAACCTCACTCATTATTTTGAGGCTAGGACCTGTGTTTTATGTTTTTATTTTTCCTAACTCATCAGTACTTACCAGTATGTTATACACAGTAGATCTTTGCAAAGTCTCTGACAGTTAAGAATAGACAAATACATGGGATGAAACTATTTGGGATTAGTTTTTTTTTTCAATTATACAAAAATAAATGTAAAAGTTTCGTATAAATTAAGAAAGCTTCTCAGAGTACTGTAATAATTACTCTGGTCTACATCTAAAACCCTGTTCACACAGTGATTTAAATCATATATTTGTGCCATACCTTACTATGTACTTGTACTGCACATACAGAAATGAGTGTTAGCCTTTTTTTTTTCTTTTGAAAACTGTAGGTACTAGTTGACACACACAAACTCAGCTACCTACTTTTCATGACTAGTTACAGACATGCTATGGAAATGTAAATTGCTTCCTTGGAAGATTTCTAATTTTAAGTATTTCCTTTTCACAGTCACACAAAAAGAAGTATTAAGGATTGCCCTTTGAGACTCTGAAGACTGAAGGTAATGTCCAGTGATATTTTCTTGAAAGGGTTGTGTCTTCTTGAAAAGTTTCATAGTATTTAAGGCCTTGGGTTTACTGCCTCAGGTCTTTATTGCCCTTTAAAACATTAAATATCTTTTTCTGTGTCTACCTAAAATAATCTGAAATTATAAGTCAAAAAAGAATTATGTCATGTCAGAATGTTTCAGCCTAATTGGGTGTGGCTGTACCTCTTCTTCCATCTATATGGGAATGTATTATGGCCCTTCCCTGTTTTTGAAATCAGTTTGGAACTTTTCTGATTTTATACCTTGCCCTTTTCTTAAACAGACATATTGACTCAAAGCCAAAAAGTCAACACCCATTCCTCCTCAGGAGAGCTTTACAACTAACTATACAAGACAAAAATGCATTTGTTAAAAACAATAGAACCATGCAAGAAATCATGCAGATGAGATTTAGTGGCTACTTGTAGTCAGAAGTCCAGAATTTCAGGCAAGAACTATACAATAGACTTGTGTTGCTGCATTATGTGTAAAGAGCTCATAGGGATTGAAGAAGGTTTCTGAGACAAGAGGGGGCTGTAATTACTTTGCTTCTTACATGCATGGTTAGATCTTCCAGCGAGAATAACATGGTAGGGTAATTTATTATAGAAGAGTAAATCACAGATTACATTGGAGGGGGATGGGGTGCTGCGATCCAACCATCAGTTTTGTGAATACATACACTTAAGCATGTGTGATAGCTTGTTTTTAATTTCTTTACACCAGTGCACACCTCAAACATTCCGTTTAGCAGTGGGATATGCAAATTGTTCCAAATGCAGCAGCAGTACTTTCACCTGAATGTCAAAACTGTCAGAGAGCTTTAAATCAAATCTTTATAACATTTTTTAAAAACCAGCCAGCCCCAAGATTGAGGCACCTAACTCATTGCAAAAACTTGATTCCCATGCTTTCAAAATGCTCCAGTATGTCAACAGGGTAATGTCAAAGTTCTAATTCACCTGCTTTCTAATTTTAACCTTTTAAGGATTTTATTTTATTTGGCTTAATTACGATATTTTCTACAAATTAATGATAAATGCCTTGATTAATAAAACCAAATGTCAGAGAAAATGACAACTTGATGAAAAATTAATACTCGGCAATATTTTAAGGTACAGAAGTACTAAAGATGTACTCTTAAACCTCATACTTTATCAGCTCTTTTTGAAGGTGGGGAACAGCATTATTCTTGCGCAGAAGTTTCCATAGCCACATGTGTAGATGTATTTTAGCAATAAAATTCTCAGCTGTTGTTTTTACTACTGGCAGTTATAGATAGAAATATATTTGTGATTTTTAATCTTTCCTTTTCCTCACGATATTATTTATTTTTATTTCACAAAATCAAGGTGAACTATATTTTAGGTTGGTTATAGAGATGAAGCTACCACATTAAGTATCCAAACAGCAACATGTGTGTGTGTGTGTGTGTGTGTGTGTGTGTGTGTGTGTGTGTGTGTGTGTGTATTTCAAGAGATCTCATGGTATAAAATGTAGTAGTTTGCGACTGGATATCTGTTAGACTGTTAACTCATTTGGTTATGAATATTTCAGCTGGAATATTCAAAAATTATTCAGTAGAAATACTAAATACAAAGAGAGAACATCTCTATTTCAAAGGGAAATAGATTTTAAAATGGGGACTTACTTTTTGCTCAATGTTTTTTTCCTGAGGTTTCATTAAAAGATCTGAATAGCAATAAAGAGTTGTAATTTGCTTTTTTTCCTATAAACTGTTGGTTAGGTAAAAATAAAAACACTAAAGATCAAGAAATGTGACTATTTTCCCCCTTTACTGAAGATCATGGAGTTAAAAAAAATTTTCAAAGATTCCATGTATTTTTCCATCTTCACAAACAACAGGATAACTTTTGGATATGAATGCTTAATTATTTGATTAAATATACCATGCAGGAATTATAGTCTGTGTTGGTTTTTTATTTTCATATTTCACAGATGAAGCTGCCAACCAAATGAGGGAAAGCACAATGGCCTCTTCTGTGTTGAGCTTTTGTTTGGTTTGGTTGTTTAGGGATAAAAAGGCCCACATAATGCACTGTCAGTGAAATGGACACACTTTGACCATCTGTTCATATAACGACATGATGGCCATACCTATCAACAGAAATTTCTGCCAACTTATGTTAAAATCACTTTTTTTTTTGGTAATATGCTGGAAATTTCTAGATAGGTGTTTCAGGCATGTTGTTATGCATAGTGAGATAAATAGAGGTAAATGTTGGTCAACATCTTGTAAATACAATTATGCTAATCCCAAGGAGAAACATTCTTCAGTGGAGATTTCTGGTACTGTTTAAAATTGGAGATGGATTATGCTGAATCTTCCTTTAGCTGGCTATAGGTTTTATTGTTTTTGTGTGTTTTCTGGTTCCAGACATCGAGTCTGTACTGGCAAAGCTGCTTGATGAGTAGGGACCACCAACATGGCTGCCCTGACTGCTTACATACCTGCCATGAATAATAGATTTGTCAGCTAGTTAATCATTGCATTGTAACTGTCTCTGTTCCTTCTTAGCTGATCACTACCCAGAGAAGTTTAAGTTTCACTGTAGCACAAAGCTTCTGTTATGTTTCTATACCTGCATTTATTTGTATACCAGAGCATCTATTCTTCTTTTTTCAAACACTGGTAAATAAGACATGCCACACTTATTTGACGATTCTTCAACTACATATTAAACAATGCACTCCCCCCCCCCGCCGTTAATTATATCCATCTGCCTTTCACCAATTTACTTCCATATACAAACCAGTTAACTTTTATTCATTAGTTACAGGATTTGGTCAAGGAAATACCAACACCTACATCACAATTCACAGCTTTATAAGTTTCTCATTGAGATTTTAGTTATTTGGCTCAGTACTAGAAGAGAATGTCATCATTTCCCCCAAAATATTTATGAATAAAGGAGGTAGACTGAAACCCAAAATAATCTTAAAAGACTTTTGCTTCATGTGACATTGTTTGATCCTAGAAATGAGGACAACTGACCAAACCTTATACAGTTAGATTCTTTAGTTTCAGGAAGTTGGAGTTGATTTTTTAAACTTTATGCGGGTGTGAACACACAACAATCAGCAGTGTTCTTTGAAGCATCTAAAACTTATGGAAAATTAAACCTGTTAAATTCTCTCTCATCTAACAGAAAAAAAACCCCTAAAAATAAATGTTTTCTAATGGACTTAATATACATAAATTGCCAGTTTGAGTACTTATAATTTGACCATACCTTCTCTCTAAGTGACTTTTTAGTCCTTTTGGAAACTGTGTTCTTTCCTTTAAGCTCACACTGTTTTACTTTGCAAGCTCAAGTAATTGAGACCTTACTGGTTTGAAAAGATTAAGGCAGCTTCCAGAGTTGCCTACTGTATAACATAAGTACCAGTAGAATGATCAGTTTCTCTCAATAGGATTCATTTACCTTCATCTCCTTTGCAAGCTTGTGTTTATTAATGAATAAACTACACTCATGAAACACACTGCTAAATAGATCAATCAGAAGATATCAAGAAAACTGTGAACATTGTCCAAGATATGTAGGGGATTTCTGTTTCCTGCCTAAATGCTGCTTTCATTCTTCTTCCCTACCATCCCCCCTAATATCCAGGTCTCTCTTTGTATCCTTTAGTGATGACAAGATGTTTTTTATTCCTCTAATGAAGTGGGAAACAGATTAACATGCTTTCTTCTTGGGAATTAGATTACTTATTGTACTTATAGTACTGCTCAACGTATCTTTGTAATACTCCCCAACCTCTACCCACAACTAATTAGTGACTTTCAGAATTAGGGAAAATCTTGGTTGTGTGGTGGCTCTATATTTACCAGTGATCAAGGAAGTGTTACTAATACACTTGTCAGTATTAAAAAAGAATTAAGTAAATAAAGGGCCAGATGGCCAAGCCCAGGACCTATCAAGAACCCAGTATGTGTGGGCTGGTCCAACGGAATGACAGAAGCGTATTACCAGGCTAAGTGGAATCAGAGTTCGGCTTCACTTATAAGAAAAAGGACATTTTTCAAATGTGTTTTCTTATGATAATGGTGATTTACATGTTCAGACCTCATTTGTACTAGTAACATTTAAAAACATATATTCCTGTATATCAAGAGACAGGAGTGTTTATGTGTATCAGAAAAGTCTCTTGGAATAGGACACAGTGGCATCAAAGTAATGCAGTTACCATGTAAGCATTTTTGCTGGTTCAGAGAAGAATCCTGCTTTGTTCTCTCACAAAAGCCTATGTGTTTACTGTTATAACTTACTTATTACATTTTATTCTAATTGAATATTTGTCTCTTCCAATAGACTTTCCTATAGTTTATGATATAAGGAACCTGGTTATTTAGGGTTGTTATAGTGTATGGCCAGATGAGGCACTAGTAAATATTCTCTAAGTGTTTTCTTATAATAAAAGCATTACAGTAGTGGTTATAATAAGATTAACTTAAAGTAAAAAAAATTGAGAAAATAAATTCCTTTCTGTTCCTATGATTTCATTGTCTTTATATGTATACATATATAAATGTCTTGTTTCCTACTGTAATTTCCATTTTCATTTATTTTATTTTATCTTGCAACTATTACTTTTGGAAGCCATTTTAAATCTTTGTGGTTTCTGGGATAGGTAGATGGATCAGTGAATTGCTGGATAGATAAACTGACTTAAATAGAGTGTAAGTTTTTTGGGGGGAGCCTGGGTGGCTCAGTCTGTTAAGTGTCAGGGTCCTGGCATCGAGCCCCTCATTGGGCTCTTTGCTCAGTGGGGAGCCTGCTTCTCCCTCTCCCTCTCCCTACTGCCCCCCTGCTTGTGCTTTCTCTGTCTAATAAAAAAAATAAAATCTTTAAAAAAATAAGTAGAATGTACATTTTTTAAAAGATTTTCCTCCTCACAGCTACACAAATAATGGAGTGAAGATTAGCTAACTATAGGCCTCCCATCTTCTTTCTCACCATACTTTCTTTCCAAAGTCCAGCAGATATTTAGTAAATGTCTGCTCTGCCAGGAACTTTCCAGGTGCTAGCTATAACTGCTGAACAATAGAGACATGGTCCTTATTCCTGCGGGGCTTACTGTCTAATAGGAAAATATAATAAACGAATAAACATTCCAAACATAGATATGTTATTAAATTACTTATTTTGCTGGACCTCTCAATTCTAGCATGAGTTAGGGAATTTATAGTAGAGAAATTATCTTCAGTGACCTACCATATTAATAATAGTATATCACTTCTAGATTAAAAAAATGCAGGTTGGCCAAATTATTTCAGATTATGTTTTGTGGGGTGGGTGGCCTTGGGATGAAGACAGATAAAGCAATACTTGCTTTCAAGGTGAGTCATAAAGAAGCCAGGTTTGTAAACCTGGCTCACTATCTGTGATGTAGGTGACCTCAATATGTGTTTTCAAATCTCAGATTGAAAAATCATGGGAATTTTTTAAATGACAAAATATTATATCTTAAAAAGATTGTTTATTAATAGTCCAGAATTTACTTGTGAACTGGGTTGTAGTAATGGTGATAAAGGAGTAGGTGATAGAAATGTATATTTTTCCTTCCTCTCTTTGGACATGTGTATGGAATATTTTTGTCTTCTGATCAGTTAGTTCATTATGCTCCCTTTGGATGTGTGTACTGTTTGGCCTTCCAGCCTTGCATGCTCATTCAAAGGCATTCCAAGTCATTATGCTGGACTTCAGCCTTGTTCAGTAAAAAGGCCATTTCCTCCATCAGCTGTCCACTTGGACATACATCCTTTTTACTCAAAAAGATTTTATATGCATTCAGAGTATATTAGATGGATTTGTCAAATTACTCACAGATAATCAGTTTTTTAAAGTTATAATTTGAGCTGTGACCTCTCAGACTGTGAATTATAAGGTTTGACCCTTTGGTTCACTGTTTGACACAGCAGCCATTAATTACAGTTTTTAAAGGACATTTTATTTCAGTTAGAATTTGTGTTATGAAAACAGTTTAAGTATCTTTTTCCTTTAACTTTCAGGAATAAATGCTGAAGTGTAAATGTATGTATGTGTGTTTACATATATATATTTATCTACTGTATTTGTTAAATATTATATATAAATATGTTATATATAATAGCTGTTTATTATATTTGAATATAAATAGTATATATTCAAATAAATATTATACATTCAAATATAATAAATAGCTAACTTGCATAAGCATGTTATAGTCAAGTGTATTTATGCATATTTTTACCACTACATTAAATCTGTAATACATACCCATAAAAATTTTTCTATAATAACCTGTGAGTTAACACTAAGATCATACTTATTTTATATAACTCTGCTCTCAGGAGGAGAGTGACTTTTTAAATATGTTTATCAGGGTGACAGAGATTTTATTATTTTTGAATCTAAGCTTTTCTCTTTTCTTTCCCTTGACCAAGGGTACAGAGGTGGGTACCTACCTATGAGTGCCTAGTGTCTGACAGTAATTGGAAAGTCATCTAGATGGTTCAAAGTAGCATGATGAGGGAGAATATAAACTGGTCAGGTGGTTTTCACAGATGTGCGTAGCTCCAAGTACCGAAATGAAAAGGACATAGCAGAAAGGTCGGTTTAGCTAAGTGCAGAAAGACATCCAGATGTATGGATCTTTTCCTGATTAAGTGTGTAGCTTAGATTGTATTCTTTTCCTTTTAGACCCATTATTTGTGATTTTTAAGGAAATGTTTACCTCTATTTTTTTCTAAAAGCAAAAGTAAAAGCAATGTATACTAACTAAATGTAGAATTTTTAAAAGAAAATTTCTGAAATTAATTGTAAGCAAATTTTTATTTTACTAAATACATTTAATCATTTTCAGATTTTCCAGACTGTCCTGGAATATGAATCTACCAGCTCTTCTCCCAGTTGCTTCCATTAGTAAATAATCAAACAATCTTTTAGATAGACATATTTTAGGAATTTTATTTTCTCATGGCAAAAAAATAATTCTTTGAACTAAATGTAAGGGCTTGTAAATACATCGTAGAGATTATGAAACCTGAAAATAATTTTCAGAGCTAAGTAGGCCAAGAAAAATTCAGTTTAATTTTCAGGTTTTATACTGACCTCATCCTTGTTTGATAAAGATACCTATTCACCTTTTCTTATTCTTCATATTACTTAAAAGCTAGTACAGGATAACATTGAAAATTATTTTTAATTAGGTCCCAGTCTACTTCCTGAGCCCCTAATTTCCAAACTTCTTTCCCACTTTTCCTATCCTGCCTCACCTTCTTTCCCTAAGCACACAACTCTTTCTACCCACACTGCACCGTTTGCTGTCTTCTTAACATACTATGTCCTTCCATGTTTTATGCCTTTGCTCTTACAATTCAGTCAGCCTGTTATGGCCTTCATGTGGCCCAGAAAAATGCTCTATTTATCCTCCAAGACAGAATCAACATGTCTTTCCTTAGTGTTTCCTTCACTTTTGTTCACATAAGTATAACACTTAACACGCTATATCATGCTTAGTTTTTACTTGTGCCTGTCTCCTTTCCCAGATGGTAAGCTTCTTGAGGGAGGGAAATACACCTTTTTCATCTATGTTTGGCTCAGACCAGGTACTCAATAAATGCTTCTTGAATCGGTTAGTCTATCAATAGATTTAGAGAAAGGATATCATCAATTGTATTCAGAATTTATCCACAACACAAACATAGCAAAAAAGGGATCCTTTAAAAAATATGTGTACTAAATTTCCTTTGTGTCACTACCGATTTCCTTTAGGTCTGAGTACTTGTTTTGGTACTTATTTCTGTAGCTCAGTAAGGAAACAAAAGTTGTGTCCTTTACGCTGTAATAAAGTTAAGTACAACTTTAAGACAAAAGACGTTTACTAGGGGGGAAAAAAAAAGAGGACCAAACCAGTGACTTGTCAAGGGAGTTTTAGATCTTCCCAAGTGAAATAGCATGGAAATGGAAGGATTAATACAGAAAGTCTTTGGAGTGTTTAATACTCTAGAATATTATAGATATTATAGTCTATTATAATCTATTATAATCTAGAATATTACAGTATTTAATACTCTAGACTTTTATACCTACCACTATTGATGATTATACTTAGTTTATTGAAACAGCTTTGTATATGTATAGACTTACCCAGGACCTGAAATTTAGGCAATCATTAGCCTCTCAAATGGATCTGTTTGGAAAGCATTATAAAATAATAGCTCCCTTCCCAAAGAAAGATGCCGCTGTGTTCAGGCTGCACTCATTTAATGGTGTCTCAACTGAAACAGGTGCCTTACTTGCTTTGTTCTCCAGGAGCAGCTTTATAGATTTAAGCACTGAGTATACAGTACACAGTGGCACTATTAACAAATCAGAATGAGGCCAAGGGAAAACTCATCTAGGATCCACACACCTAAATGCAGTTAGTAAACAGAGACACTAACTCTCATTAAGCATAATTAAACCTAATATTGACTGTAAACTGTTACTTACCTTAAACTTCTCTGTAGAGAGTGTGGAAAGGGATTAACCTAGCAGATTGGGACATTAATTACTACCTCTTTCACATTAAAGTTACCATCAAGAAGGCTATATTCATAAATAAAACATAGAAGGGATTGAGAGACTGAAAATATGTAATTTACTTTATAAAAAGGAAAGAAAAGCCTAAATTAAAAAAAAAATAAGGGAGCTATGAGCGATGCCAACCCCAGCAAAATGGAACTCTGGCTAATTACTATAAAAAAATACGCTGAAATAATCTTAGAAATGTGTCCTTGCCTTCTGACTGACAGAATCTGCTTCACAGGAGACTCTTGCTCAGCTGAGTCCTCTCTTTTTTCATGCATAGCTTCCTCCACTGCTGAATCTAATGTGGGGTTTGAGGAGCCGATGAAGGGACCTGGGAGAAATAGAATTTCTTTCCTTTTCTCCCCCTAGTCGTTAATAGCCCTTTATTTATGAAATTGATTATAATGATTATATAAATGTTGTTAGATTTGTCAGCAAGAAGGCATAGTGCTGTTTTTTGTTCGGTCAAAATGGGCTGGTAACTGGTCTCCTGCTACTGTTTAATAATCTCCTTCTTGGGTGCAATCTAAAAAGTATGTTGTGAAGGATATAAAAATGTCAGCCAAATTTAAGATCGACTGTTAAGTTTTTATATTATACTGCTGCCCCAAGGGGGGAGGCCAGGATCTGGGACATAAGAATTTAAAGAGAAAAACAAAGTAATGACAATACAAACTTATGTACCAGCCTTAGAATCGTCCTCAAAATCTATCAGCCTGACTTGCTTGCCATGAATGTATTCTGCTTTCTATTACCTGTTTTCTGTTTCCTTTCCAATAAAGAACCATATACTGTACTCATTTATGGACTTTCTTATTTCTTCACCAGGGTGGGGTTCTAATTTTTGGAACTGAATCCAATCTACAATTTTGCTTATGGCTGTAGTATTAAACCAGAGTTTAGATTTAACATGTTAGGCTCTTAGACAGGTCCTAGTGCTGTTATGCTAAATTTTATCTTTCAGGTGCTCATGAGCATGTAGTAGTTGTGCATGTGAAAGAGGGAGCCTAGAAATTAAGTGTGGAGCATGTATTCATTTTAAGAGGATGTGAGGTTTAATTTTAGAATAAAACCCTTAATTTTTTCCCATGAATTTAAATCTAGTTTCACAGCTAATGAGATGAACTAATGAAACAGAAATAATTAATGGACAAAAATCTATCCTTCATTTCTCCCATTGAACAAAAATTCACAAACTGGTTGGATGACAGAGGATGAACAAAAACAGTGAGAGTAAGAGTACTTCTATCCTCTGTTCTTGTAACAATCGTGACATTACGAAATAACCATAACAATGGCACTCTTATTAATCAGACATATTTATACAGAATTAGTGTTGGCTTCTGCTCTATATTACCTTTAGTTTTACATGAACTTTTATTATCTGTGCATATCAAAAGAGACATGGTGAATGAACAAAGAAGCCCTGTTATGAGACAAGTATTATTTGACATTTTGGGAAGCTCTTATTATAGGGTTTCCTCTTAAGTGAGAATAACGGGAAGGTTGTCATTAGTTGCACTATTACAGACACTCTGGATTGTTAAAAACAGAAATGGAGCCCACTTTTTTCCTTGAAGAAGATTCATCAGTTAGAACAGTTCGAATGATCCAAGACTTCTGTGACTTGTCCCCCCCAGTCTTCTCATTTTATCATGTGAAACAATGATCCCATAAGGCATCTCTTAAGATCATTGTTTTTCCCTTGGTTTACAGAGCTAGTTAGCTGTATAGTTCTCTTATTTTTTTTAAGATGCATAATCATTTTAGATTTCTGGAAAATCTTTGATTAAGCCAAAATGCAAAAGTCTTGTGAGGTCTATAGCCCTACTGCAAACCAGATGCCTTTTGTATTCCATCCTAAAAGAGGGTGGCTCTAAGTAAGTTCTTCTGAAGTCTTCTCCTCAGGCTTATGACAGGTCTGACTGGGAATTGTGGTGAAAAAAGCAGGATTATGGGTAATAATCTTTTAAAATCATTGGGCCTGGACTTTTAGATTGATCTGTGGTCATGTATTTTTTTTTCTACAGCTTGGGATAAAATTTTAAGTCCAAAGAATAAAAATAACACTGTTAAAAAGAGAATAGGTGAGTCACTACACTTGCAATATCAGCTGCCTGAATAAGAACAGCAATTCTGAAAGTGGAGGAAGTAGAGATCAAAATCACCACCTCTGAGGTCTTTTCAAGTAAACCTCCCCCAAATTGACAATTATTGGTGTAGATACTTGCTTGAGAGTCAACAATACTAGAAAACAGCTTGACCAACTGATAATTTAGCTGCTTTTATTCTTTTGAAGTTTAAATATAGAGAATAGAATAGAGATTTTATTATTGCAGAATTTCCCCCTACCCTACATCACATCTTCTTGTCTTGTTAACAGACACTGAGTTTGGGGGTTCAGTGAGAAAAACAACAAAACACCTAATAACATATAAGCTCTAAGGAAGAAAAGAAAAAAAGGGCTGCTAACTTTGGGGTTTAAACACATGTAAAAGCAAACAAATTTTCTGAATGATCCACAAAACAAACAAACAAACAAACAACAAACAAACATTAAACTCCTCCTATTCAACCACCTATCCTTCATAGCATTAGGACAGGCCAAAACTCTTTTGTAACTTAAAACACTTAAACTGAATCCTTTTAAAAAGTTGTTTACTTGCTTATTTGTTTTTAATCTCCAATGTTGTCTATTATACATTTTAAATTGGGTGCTAGAAAGACAGGCAGAGTAATTTAACTTGTGACTATTCTACTAGCTCTAAGTAGGAGGATACTTAAAACCTGTTTAAAATAGGAAAGATTATCCTTGTCTGGAGTCAGGAGATTCTTTGGCTTTGAATTCTAGGATGAAATGTCTTCTCATTTTAGAGACATTCACCAAGCCATTTATATTTATTTATTTATTTATTTATTCATTCATTCATTCATTCATTCATTCATTCATTCATTCATTCATTCTTTGCCCCAGGGGTACAGGTCTGTGAATCATCCAGCTTACATCTTTCACAGCATTTACCAAAGCACAAACCCTCTCCAATGTCCATAACCCATCCACCCTATCCCTACCCTCCCACCCCCCAGTAACCCTCAGTTTGTTTTGAGAGATTAGGAGTCTCTTATGGTTTGTCTCCTTCCCCATCCCATCTGTTTCATTATTTATGCAGCTATCAAAAGAAATGAAATCTTGCCGTTTGCAACGACGTGGATGGAACTGGAGGGTATTATGTTGAGAGCCAAGCCATTTATTTAAGACAGGATCACTCTATATACTTTTTTTTTCTTTTTATAAGGCACTTATTGCCTAAATAGCACTGGAAGGTGGCTCAAAGCAGTATATATTTCCACCTGTCTTAAATCCCCTACAGATTATGAACTGTGGGAGCAAAGAATGTATTATTTATAACTTTATATCCTCGTTAGTGCTGTGGATATTGTAGGTATGTAGAGCATTTTTAGGTGATTTTTGTTTTTAATGTGGACAAGCTGAGGTCAGTTAGGAGAGTCACCAAATTGAAAGGTAATTCAGTGAACTTTTTAAATATCAGAATGTGATTCATCTTACTTTTCAAATACATAAAATTTTCAAGGAGATAAGTTCACCTGTGACTCATAAATCACTAGTTTCCCCTAGTAGCCAATTATGTATAGCCCACCTATGACCTAATCTAAAGCTAGTTATACTTTGGGTTTGTACTATGTCCTTAGTAACAAATCCATCCTTTCATTCATTTAAAAACATTTATTAATGCTAACTATGTGTGAAGCATACAGATGAAAATATAGGGTGTCTGCTCTCAAGACACCTATGGGCTCCTGGGGTCTCAAATACAAAAGAATTCTGTGAGTTTTAATACCTTAAGAAGGGACTGAAAAGGTTACTATGGGAACATAGTAGGAGATCAAGGGAGACT
This sequence comes from Ailurus styani, assembly GCA_002007465.1. Taxonomy (NCBI): domain Eukaryota; kingdom Metazoa; phylum Chordata; class Mammalia; order Carnivora; family Ailuridae; genus Ailurus; species Ailurus styani. The sequence goes on from LNAC01000059.1 coordinate 2,049,088, forward strand.
TCATAAAGATAATACTGGAATGGTGATTTGAAAGGTGAATAGGAGTGTGATACATGAAGGGAGGCAGGGGTGATGGTGGTAGGCAGAAGTGGTTGTATTAGGGGACATTCTAAGAAAATGTTATCAGTGTGCAAGAAAGCCTGGAAGAATGTGAAAATCTTACTCATTCAACTGTGTCTTAGGGTGGAAGTAAGAAATAAGGTTAGATGGGTAATGTTGGTCAGATTATAAAAGGCCATAAATCCTAGATTGAGGAGATTGAATTTTATCCTATAACTGTTGGTGAGTCATTGGAAGATGAATGTAAGATGATATATTCAAGAGAGTGGAAATATAATCTATAGCACATAATAATCAAATAGGTAGGGAGGATGGTGAAGGAGTCATGAATGAGCCAGCTTCCTGGCTTTGGTGAGTTTTAGTGTCATATACAAAAAGATAGAAAATGGTGTTGGCTGTTATTACCCCCTCTCTTTTCCCAACTACACTCAAATTTCTCCAGAGATGTTTATCTTCTCCATTTCCATCTCCTCACCAATACATTCACCAGTTCACTTTGTCTGTTTCATAGACCTCTATCACATCACCAAACTCTTATTGAGACCTCTTTGGACATTTGATCTTGCTGATCATTTCCTTCTTTTTGAAATGCTTTTTCTACCCTTATTTTCCATGGCATCATGCCCTCCTGATTTTTTTTCTATGCCTTTATTATTCCCTGTTATCTCCTTTGTAGGCATATTCTCCCATATCCAGCTATTAAATGCTGGTAATCCTCAAGGTTAGATTCAGAGCACTTCCACTGATGCCCAGCATTTTGGGTATCTTTGTGGCCACAATACATTGAGATGTTTAAAGTTCTTTTTGGAGGACCATGTTTCAAAGGTTATTTTTAAGTACATATTATTTTATTCTTTATTATAAGTGATATACAATACTCAACGCATGCCATAGGGGAACTCATATGGTAACTTTGGTTGTAATTGTATATCCTATAAAATCTTCCTGATGTTTATGTTTTAACCTTAGGCAATGATTAATCCTCCTTGAATCTTTTTTTTTAATTTTATTTTTATTCTTTGCCCAAGGGGTACAGGTCTATGAATCATCAGGCTTACATCTTTCACAGCATTCACCAAAGCACAAACCCTCCCCAATGTCCATAACCCATCCACCCTATCCCTACCCTCCCACCCCCCAGTAACCCTCAGTTTGTTTTGTGAGATTAGGAGTCTCTTATGGTTTGTCTCCTTCCCCATCCCATCTTGTTTCATTATTTTTCCCTCCCTACCCCCCA
>LNAC01000059.1:2051113-2077294 GCA_002007465.1 Ailurus styani
TTCTGCATGTGGCTGACCAGTTTTCCCAACACCATTTGTTGAAGAGACTGTCTTTTTCCCACTGGACATTCTTTCCTGCTTTGTCGAAGATTAGTTGACCATAGAGTTGAGGGTCCATTTTTGGGTTCTCTATTCTGTTCCACTGGTCTATGTGTCTGTTTTTGTGCCAGTACCATACTGTCTTGATGATGACAGCTTTGTAATAGAGCTTGAAATCTGGAATTGTGATGCCGCCAACTTTGCTTTTTTTTTTCAACATACCTTTGGCTATTCAGGGTCTTTCCTGGTTCCGTATAAATTTTAGGATTATTTGTTCCATTTCTTTGAAATAAATTGCTGGTATTTTGATGGGGATTGCATTAAATGTGTAGATTGCTCTAGGTAGCATAGACATTTTCACAATATTTATTCTACCCATCCATGAGCATGGAATGTTTTTCCACTTCTTTGTGTCTTCCTCAATTTCTTTCATGAGTACTTTATAGTTTTCTGAATACAGATTCTTTGCCTCTTTGGTTAGGTTTATTCCTAGGTATCTTATGGTTTTGGGTGCAATTGTAAATGGGATTGACTCTTTAATTTCTCTTTCTTCTGTTTTGTTGTTGGTATATAGAAATGCAACTGATTTCTGTGCATTGATTTTATATCCTGACACTTTACTGAATTCCTGTATGAGTGCTAGCAGTTTTGGAGTGGAGTCCTTTGGGTTTTCCACATAAAGTATCATATCATCTTCAAAGAGTGAGAGTTTGACTTCTTCCTTGCCAATTTGGATGCCTTTTATTTCTTTTTGTTGTCTGATTGCTGTAATCCTCCTTGAATCTTAGTTTCTTAATCAGTAGTATATGGGCATCCATCCCTAGCTCTTGAGATTTCATGATGCTGTGGTTTGATATTTTACAACTTGAAAAGGATAGTGAACTCTAACGGATGTTCAGATGACACTTTGAATTCCATAGTCAAAGTTTATACAATGTTTAACTGCCTTTTCCACATCTACATTTCACACATTTCTTCCTTTATTTAAGATAATTCCATGCTTATGGAAATGCATATTCCTAATTCCATGTTTACATAAAAAATTTTAGACAGTTTTTGCCATGACATTTTATCAGAAGCTTTTTTGACAATCTGAATAGATTGTGTATTCTGGTAACTGCATTTACAGATGCTTATTTAACCCCACAGGAAGCCCAGATATAAGATGTTCAATTAACCACCTGGGGCTTGGGCTTTTGGGGGATCTTACCCTTTTGTACATATTTCCCTTGTCTGTCTTTGGTTACCAGTGTGGCTTTTAAACTTGCTTTGTGTGACTGGTTCACATTGCCAATGTACTTTCAGTACTCTGTGAAAACGGCCACTTTAAGGAGAGGTTAATTTAGATATTCAGGGCACAGTATTATCCTTGGTCATTGCTCATGTGATGCGAATGATTTATCTACATCTATCTTATTAATTAATTTTAGAATGACCTTTGTATTTGTTATCATTTGAATCTAGAATCTCCTAATTTGTGTGCTCAAAATGTATTTGAGGCATGGGAATCTCCTTAAGGTTTTCCTACTATATACGTGTGTGGGAGGGGTATACATATATACTTATTTTTTGTTATTAATTTAGTAAAACTAATCTTCAAATTTTCCTACTTATTGATAGCTAATTTATTACTTTGGCAAACAAACAAAACTCTGAAACAACAACAGCAAAAGAAACCTCACTTGGTGTTGGTATTGGTGTCCCTTGCAAATGTGGCCTCATTTTTCTTATTTATTTAGGGTAATCTTTACTACACACTTGCAATGTGCAGTCTATCCGGATTATCCCTTCAGACCTTCCACTATGTGGCCTTCTTTTACTCATCTGAGCAAATTTTCCATTTGAAAAATAAATGGTCTTTTCTCTCATATTTCTTTGTTCTTATCATTTAAGCATATAGTGTGATATTCTCCATTTCCATTTTTCTCTTTCTTTGTGCCCAGTTTTTGGTCCTTGACATTTTTATTGTATAAAAAAGTAAACGGTTAAGCAACTTGTGTGATTTTCTGTTGTAAAAATACTCCTTTAAGGTTTGCTCTCTAACTCTAACTAATTGTCCATTCGTGTTCTTTAGAGGGAGTGAGAGATCAGTTTGTCTTAGGTTCTGGAAGGAAAAGAGCTGAATAATTAAGAGTATTTATGACGTTTAGTTTATGGCCTCTTTAAATTATAGTTACACACAGTTTTGGTCCCAAGCTTGCCAGAAATGGGAGAGTTTGTGAAAAAATTAGGTCCAAGTTTACCATTTCTGTCTAGTTTATAAATTCAGATATTTCTCTTGATATTTTCAAAATGTCTATCATTTCAAACTTAAAATCTATAGAATAAAGACTTTATTCTGCTCTAAATATGAAAATTTCCCCCACTGAAGTTTAAGTGTAAATTTTATGCCCCAGTAGGATGCTACCAGCTGATTTAAACTTCATTTAAAAATTTTTTTATATTTTACTGTTCCTTGATCCTGTGGGTAAAAATGGCAGATGAAGCTTTATGAATTGTTTATCACTGTCACAAAAACTCAGTCACAGGAAGTAAAAAATATTTGAACTCTTAAAAAAATATTACAATATAAATTCTTCAGACTAGAAACCATGGTTTCTCAATGGACCTTTTTGTAGAAGATCCACTAAAGAGTAATACTCAGTCAACATAGATTGGTGGTAAAAATTCCTAAAGTTTCGCTTTGAGAGGGAGCTTTTCAAATAATGAATCTTGGTTAGCTTTAGGGAAAATCTCTTTCCTGAAATGGTCTGTACTGAAAAGCACAGATATTTGTGTGGAGGCACTCTAATAGAGATGAGTCCATTTTTAGTACATTGTGTGGGGAGTGACATGCATGGAAGTCCATTAATAGCAATGTATGTTGTGTTCTTTTCATTTTATTTTGCTAATGAATTTAGTATCAGATTGATGGGTCCTTGGAACAGAAGACAATTTGCAGAAGTAGGTAGAGCAGTGTACAAATCCCAGCTAAAGACCTACAAAGTGATCTTAATTGGAGGTCAAGCTCTAGATACAAAAGGATAGATGGGAAACACATGCTTCTCATCATGTATGAATTGAACTAGTAACCTTTTCTCTTTGGATTCATATTTCTTTACAGAAGGTGACATTACCTCTTAGGTAGCATTTGGAAATATGTGGCTGTTACAGTGACCTGGAAGCACTACTGTATTTTAGTGGATAGGGTTAAGAGATGACTTTAAGTCCTGTGATACTGATTACTTAGAAGGGAGACTTGACCAGCTCTCAAAGCCAATAGCATTCTTGCGCAGAAATGCTATTTGGGGGCGCCTGGGTGGCTCAGTGGGTTAAAGCCTCTGCCTTCAGCTCAGGTCATGATCTCGGGGTCCTGGGGTCGAGGCCCGCATCGGGCTCCTTGCTCGGCAGGGAGCCTGCTTCCTCCTCTCTCTCTGCCTGTCTCTCTGCCTACTTGTGATCTGATCTCTCTCTCTGTGTCAAATAAGTGAATAAAATCTTAAAAAAAAAGAGTATTTGGGCAATCGGATAGTTATCCTTTATAGCAGTAGTTTTTAAACATTTTCATGATAACCCACTGAAATAAATATAATTAAATCATAACCTAGTACACACAGACATATATAATTGAAACAAAATTTTCACAAGACAGTATTTACCCTTCCTATGTGTGATGCCTACAAATATGTTACATTCTATCCTATTTTATCTCATTCTACCTTATGCTATTTTTTCCTTTTCTTTAAAAGTATACAACCCACTATCTTTTTTTTTTTTTGCCCCAAGGGTACAGGTCTGTGAATCATCAGGCTTACACCTTTCACAGCACTTACCATAGTACAAACCCTCCCCAATGTCCATAACCCAGCCACCCTATCCCTCACCCCCACCCCCCAGTAACCCTCAGTTTGTTTCGTGAGATTAAGAGTCTCTTACGGTACAACCCACTTCTTAATTTCAAGACCACTTATAGTATATCCTACAATTTGAAAAACAGTGTTGTAGAGATCTTTACATTTCCTGGTAAGAACAAGATAAAGACATAATAACTGAAGAATTGCCTGTAATATGACTTGGTTTCCTTTTACCTTGAGCAGAGCGATCTGATGCTAAATTCATTAACAAAATAAAGTGAAAAGAACACGACATACGTTGCTATTAATGGACTTATGCATGTCACTCCCACATGTGTTTGACTATGGTCCAGTTTCTTTGAGGAGAAGCTGGGCCCATATGCCAACCATCCAGGTATAAAGCCTAATTGCCACCTTTGCCCTCTGTTACCGTGATAATGAGGAAAAAGACCCTGGAAACGCTATCCCAATTCACTCAGAGCATTTGGATGCAGACTCAAAGTTGCCTCTATGGTGCACATTAGGAACTATGGTATTATGTTAAAATGAATAGGATTCAATGAGATGAGAGTGAAACAGTTTGTTCTTCCTGTCAATGTGAGTCATCCCTAAGTTGTGGGATGGTGACTTGGCATATTGGGCCTCTCCCTTGCGTGTTGTTGACTGAAACAAATGTGAAGTCAAGTGGCCTACATGTTTTGGTGCAGTGCCCAATTTACCATGGTTGCATAAAGCTAACCAAATTCTTGGCTTCTTAGAATATTATCAGAATATTGGCTTCTCAGAGTATTTTTAAGGGGCATAGTTCCTGATGGCAAGCCTGCCATTGCACCTTAATTTTCTTCATGTCCCTCATCTGAAGTGATTACTCCAGTTAAATCTAGTCCACTGTTCTCAGCTAAGAGAGGGAAAGGTTAATTGGGGGGAAAAAAGCAGCTTTCGTAGTGATTTTAATATGTCTTCCTAGTAAAGGACCATTATTTGGCTATCCAGGATACCTACCCTGTTCTCTTAAAAGTCATCAGAAAATAAGCAGAACAACATTTAGTTACACAGTGGTGAGTGGAGCACGGGCAGTTTTCTGCTGTCATCTTTTGCTGTTCATGTACTATTCTCATGAACATTTGTCTGCCTGCTTGACTGAGAAGGCTGGGATTTAGCTTCATCCTTGATTTTGTTATGTTAATCCAGTGACAACTACAGAATGGCTGAAGTAATGAATTGGAGATTTATATCTGTAGGACCTCGGTGAGCTCTATGAACAGAGCTCAGGAAACTACCTGTTTATTTTGGTCCTCAACCACTTGGCACATAGATAGATATGTCTGAGTTTTAGTTAGTGTGTCCAGGTAGATAGCAGGACATACAACTATCTTGTTTCTGGCTCTTGCCATTTAGGGACTTTCCCAGAAGTCTCTGGAGCTGGAGTTGTCAGGATTCATTTACAGTCATGGGATGGCTCATGCTATTGTACTAGTTACTCTTGGCTGGTGAAGGGCTGAATGCTTGATCTCCAAAATCCAGGTAACCATAGTAGCAGTAGTACTGGGCCCACCAGCTCTGGGGGAATAGTTGTGTGGAATGAAGCACAGTTCAAGACTTGCACTTGTCTGCCATGGTAAAAGTGGTTTCCTTTGGCATGGCTATTAGCCTTTCTATAGTAAAGGATCTATGTCTGAAGCAATGGCAGCTGCAGTTGAAGGCACCATTGTTTCCCTTGTTCCCCAGTATTACACAGGTCAGGGTAGAATCTACCTAGCTTCACAAGATGTTGTTCCAGCCAGGACCCAGTATCTTTTCCTCTGCTATTTCTCTCTATTTTTGTTTTTATCCTATGAGTGAATGGCTTCTCATAGTATTTGCTGTTGAGTATAACCGAGGTGTCACAAATACTCTTTTACCTCAAAACAGACTTGTGACTATTCAGTTTTCACTTTCTCTCGTGTTTTTATTGAAGCATGCTGGAACTGGCACTTCTTTAAATCCACTCTTTGCTTGGGTGGACCCATCTTGACTCCATAGTCTCAGCTTAAAAGATACCTCTCCAAAGCAACTTTCTCAGATCATTCTAAGGTAAGACCCTCTTGTTAATCCATACCACAGTAGCATGATTATTTCCTCCTTAAAATATATAGCTCTAGGAAATTGTAAGAGTGTGATTGTGTTTATGTGCTTGTGTATCAAACATTGCATTTACATTTAGTGTAACTATTGACATGTTTGAATTTATGTCTTATATTTTGTTTTCTGTTTTTTTTTTCCCCTTTCTCTTTCCATTCCTCCATTTCCCATCTCCTGTCTTGTTTTGGGTTACTTGAATATGTTTTAGCATTGCATTTTAATTTATTGATTATGCTTTTGATTATATATCTTTGTATTAGTTTTTTAGGGGTTCTGAGGTTTCCAATATACATACTTAAGTTTTCATAGTCTTCTTAGAATCAGTATTTTATCAGTGCAAGTAGAATGTAGAAATGTTGCCACCATGTAAGGTCATTTACTGTCCCAATTTTGCATTATTATTGTCCTGTATTATATCTACATACATTGAAACCCCTTCAGATTATGTTATATTTTCACTTTTAACTGTTAAATATATTTTAAAGAACTCAAGCAGGGAATAATAGTTGATTATTTTTACTTATATGTTTATCATTTCTGTTGCTTTCTCTTTTTTTGATGTATAAAGTTTTTTTTTAGCATCATTTTCCTTCTGTCTGGAGAACTTCCTTTAGTAATTCTTTTAGAACAGATCTCCTAGCACCAAATTTTCTTAGTTTTGTTTTCATCTAAGAAAATCTTTATTTCACTTCATTCTGAAAAGATATTTTTATTGGGTATAGAGTCTATGTTGACATTTTCTTCCTCTCAGCACTTTGAAAAAGGTGTGTAATTTCCTTCTAGCTTCTGTAGTTTCTTTCTTTCTTTCTTTTTTTAAAGATTTATTTATTTATTTTAGAGATAGTTTGGGGGTGGGGAGGAAAGCAGAGGGAGAGGGAGAGAGAAATTCTTAAGCAGGCTCCCTGCCTAGTGTGGAACCCAACATGGGGCTTGTGAGCTTGTGAGGCTCCATCTCATGACCCTGAGATCATGATCTGAACCGAAATCAAGAGTCAGGTACTTAACCAGCAACCATCCAGGCACCCCTGGCTTCTATGGTTTCTGATGAGATCCATAGTCATTTGAATTGTCAGCCCCCTATAGGTGATATGTAATTTCTTCTGGATGCTTCCAAGATATTTTTTTCTTATCTTCAGTTTCCACACTTTAATGTTCAGATAGATTGAAATGTTGTATTGGGCATGGATTATTTTTGTTTTTATCCTATTTGAGCTTACTACACACTTCTAGAATCTTTAGGTTTATCTATTTCACAAAATTTGGAAGTTTCCAAATATTTTTCAAATATTTTTTCAGCACTGTACTCTTTTTCTCCTTTCCTTCTGACACTCTAATGACGGGAATGCTAGACTTCTTGAAATTACCCCATAGATCCCTGAGTCTTGTTAACTTTTTTTGTCTTCTTCATATTAGGTCATTTCAATTGATCTGGCCTAAGGTTCAATGATTCTTTGTCATCTTCATTTTGTCATTGAAAGTATCTGTGTTATTTTTGTTGTTTATTTTATTTTTCTGTTTCAAGACTGTTCCTTGTTAGAACATTTTTATAATAGCTATTTTAAGGTCTTTATCAGACAGTTTCAATACTTGTATCATTTCAATATTTTTGACTATTAGTTATCTTTTCTCATGTGAATTGAGGTTTTCCTGGTTTTTCATATGCCTAATAGTTATTTTTACTAGAATCTGGACATTTTAAATATTATGTTATGAAATTTTGAGTCTTGTTTAAATTCTATGGAGAATGTTGATATTTTTGTTTTAGCAGGCAATTGATCTAGTTAGGTTCAGGTCAGAAGTTACAAGCTGTATTCTATGGTTCCAATGCCAGCTTTATTTTCAGATTTGTCCTGTGTATGTACCAGAGGTTGTCTTGGACCTAAGCACAGACCTATGTGTTATTTTGTTTCCTTAATTTCTTTTGTATGCCAATTAAAATCAGATCCATATATGTGCAGCTTGTGAATGAGTCCAGAATTTCATAACAATTTTATGAAATTATTTTCCTGAGCCCTTTTCTCCCATGATATCACTGGTATTTTTCAGTTCCCTGCAGCTGCCCTTTTTGGCCCTCCAGCTAGCAACTGATGGCTTTATTTACTGCACTCTCATGCACATTTCTGTAACTGAGCCCATGTTCAAGGCCAAGTGGTGAGAGGACAGATAGAGGAAAATAAAAGCAATGGGAGTTTACCAAACCCTCATGGGACCACAACCATTTTTTTAAAGTGCAGAAATTATAAGTATGCATCTAGGTGAGTTTTCAGAAAGTAAATATACCAATGTAAGCAGCAGCCAGACCAAGAAGCTAAACATCAACAGACCACAGAAGTGTACTCTTTTCTTCCCTACTCCCCAAGGGCAACTTCTATCATGATTTTTAATACAATAAATTAGTTTTGGTTGTTTTGAACAGTATAGAAATAGAATCATGTGGCATATTTTCTTTTGCTTATGTTTGTGAGATTCATTTTATTGTTGCATCTGTATGTAGCTATAATTTTAAAAAATTTCATTGTTTTATGATATTCTTGTGTATGAATATAGTAAAATTTATTTTTTAAGGCTATTCTATGGTAGATGGAAATTTTGGATGTTTCCACCTTAGAACCATTATGGATAGTGATTGTACAAGTCTAAGTATTTCTATTCGATGTATACTAAAGAGTCCACATAGCTGATATGCCCGTGCTCAGCTTTAGTAGATATTGCCAAATAGTTTCCAAAGTTATTGTACTAGTTTCTGCCCTCAGTATTACTACATGAGAGTTCCATTTGCTCTAATCCTTGACAACACTTAGTATTATCTGTCTTTTTCATTTTAGCTTTTCTGGTACGTGTGATGTGGTAGACCATTATGGCACTAGTTTGCATTTCTCTAATGACAAGTGAAATTAAACATCTTTTTGTGTATTTATTTTCCAGTTAGATATCCTCTCTTGTAATGTGCCTTTTGATGTTTATTGCCCATTTTTTACTTGGGCTTGTTACTGTTTCTGTTATTGAATTGCTGGTGTTCTTTTATATGGTCTGGTTATATGTCTTTGTCAAATACACATATTACAGATACCTTCTCTTACTCTGAGGTTTGTCTTTTCATTGTGTTATAGTTGTCTTTTGATAAACAAAAGTTTTCATTTTAATAAAATTCAAATTGTCAATCCCTTTTTATAGTCACTTTTTTTAATATCCTGTTTTAAAAAGAAAAAATCTCTGCCTATCACAAGATCATGAAGACATTCTCTGTTATTATCTTCTAGAAACTTTATTATTTGCCATTAACATTTAGGTCTGAATTTTCCCTAGAAGGTATTTTTTTGTATTAAGTGTGAGGATGGGGGTTGGCTTTACAAGATTCATTTAATTTTATTTATTTATATTTTTAATGTAGATGTCTAATTGATCAAGCACTATTTGTTGAAAGTTAGTTCTTTCCCCAGAGACTTTAGCAGTAAATTTATCATAAATCAAGTGCTTACATAAATAGTGGACCCATTTCTGGATGCTCTATTCTGTTCCATCAGTCTAGTTGTCTATCCCTGTACCAATTATACATTTCTCATTAGTGTAGATTTAGAAGAAATCTTGTATCTCGTGGTGTAAACATTTTACATATATTCTTCTTTTAGATTGTTTTGGTTATTCTTGGTTCTTTGTGTTTCCATAAAAATTTTAGAACCTGCTTGTCAATATCCACAAAGTGAAATTTTCTGGGATTTTGATTGAGATTGTATTTTGGAAAAATTGATATCCAGTTTCTAAATGCATTATATTTCCCACTTATTTTAGTCTTCTCTAATTTCTCTTAGTAATGTTTTATAGTTTTATATGCAGAAGACTGCATACTTTTGTTGGATTGATTTCTAGTATTTGGTTTTATTTTATGCTCTTATAAATTCTATTTTAAGTTTCATTTTCTAAATGTCTGTTTTCTAGTATATAAGAAAATCATTCATTTATATATATTTATTTACCTTGTAACCAGATATTTGCTAAATTCACTTATTAATTCTGTTAGATTTTGTGGGTTTCCTTGGACTTTTACTAAAACAATCACGGTTTCTGTGAATAATTACAGTTTTATTTTTACCTTTCCTGTCTATATACCTTTATCTTAATTTTCCAGATTTATTTAGATATAATTGACATATAGCATGGTGTAAGTTTAAGGGATATAGTGTGATGGTTTATACCCTTATATGTTGGAAAATGATTACCATAGCAGGATTAGTAAACACCTCTGAAACCTCACATAATTGCCAATTCTTTTTTGAAGTAAGAAAATTTAAGACTTACTCTCAGCAACTTCCAAGAATACAATACAGTATTGTTATATTATATTCCCAGAAGTTACTTATCTTGTAACTGAAGTCTGTGTCCTCCATATACCTTTAATTTCTATTTCTTATTACATTAGCTAGGACCTCTAGTACAATATCAAATAAAAGCATCATATTTGCACTAGGTTTTTTTTTTGTCTGTTTGTTTTTTCATTGCAAATGCCCCTTATCAAATTAAAGAAGTTTTTTTTTAATAATTTCTCAGTTTTCTAAGTTGGCTTTATGTGTGAGAGAGAAAGAGAGAGAGAGAGTGTGTGTGTGTGTTTGTGTTTAAATCATCAAGGGTTTTTGAATTTTATCACATTCTTTTATGGATATATTGAAATCCTTTTTTTCCCCCTTTAACATGTTAACGCTTAAACTAAAATAATTTATTTTTGAGTGTTACTCCACTCTTACATTTCTGGAATAAACCCAACTTGATGTTGATGTGTTATCCATTTTTTTTATGGGGAACTGGATTGAGTTTGCTAATGTTTTCTTTAATATATTTTTGTCTGCATTCAAAAAAAGAGATTGGCCTATAATATGTTTTAAAATACACATATAAATATATAAATAGGGGCGACTGGGTGGCTCAGTTGGTTAGCTGTCTGCCTTCTGCTCAGGTCGTTATGAATCCAGCCCTAGGTCAGGCTTCTGTTCAGTGGGGAGTCTGCTTCTCCCTCTCCCTCTGCCCCTCCCCCTGTTTGTGCTCTCTCCCACATACTCTCTCTCTCCCAAATAAATAAATAAATAAAATCTTTAAAAAAGGATAAATAATATAGATATTATGTTCTTGTCAGGTTTTGGTTGCAGAGTTACAGTATTCTCACAAAATAAGTTAGAAAGTATTCCTCTTTTTCTACCCTTGGGAAAGTTTATGTATGATTGGTGCTATTTTTTCAGAAAGAATTTACCTGTAAAGCTATTTGGGCCAGAAGTTTTCCCTGTGGGAAGACTTTAAATATTAAGTTTCTTTCTTTGTGGAAAGATTTTGAATTAAATATGCAGCTTTTCCATTTCTTCTTGTGTCCATTTTCATAATATGTGTTTTTCAAAAGATTTATCCATTTCATCTGATTTTCAAATTTATTGGTAAGTTGTTTACCATATCCTCTTATTATCTTTGTAATAATCTCCTTTTCATCTGGGTTTTAAAATTTACTAATATGAAATTGTTCATCATATCCTCTTAGCTTTGTAATGTCTGTAGCATCTATAGGAATGCCTCATTTTTCATTCCTATCAGGATTATTTGTGCCTATTCCTCTTTGTTTCAAAACCTGTATTTCTAGAGGATTATTACTTTTATTTGTCTTTCTAAAAATGAATTTTTTAGATTTCTTCTTTATACATTGCTTTATTTCAAAATACTTGGGGTTTTTTGTGGTTTTTTGTGACTAATATTTTGTTATTAATTTTGAGTTTATGGTCAGAAAACATATGCTAAATGTTTTAAATACTTTGAAATTTATTCAGACTTGTTTTCTGACCCAATTTAAGGACAATTTTAGTAAATATTCTATATACACCTGAAAATAATGTGTACTTTGTAGTTATTGGGTGTAAGGTTCTATACATATGAATTAGATTAATTTGTTAAATCTTGGTGCTTAAAACTTTTATTTCTCTATTGATATTTTTTAGCCCTGTATTTTATCATTTACTGAGATTTATCATTTAAAATTTCTATTATGATTGTGAACTTGTCTATTTCTCCTTTTAGTTCTGTTAGTTTTTGCTTTTGAAGGCTGTATTATTAGTTGTGTAATAATTTAAAATTGTGATCCATTTTAGTAGATAAACCAGAATTTCTTATCACTACTAACTTCTTTTCTTCTACTATATCTCGATTAGGTATAGATTCTACATAGACTGATGTTATAATGTATAGTTATACTAGCTTTCTAAGAGAAAATGATTGGTAAATTCTTTTTTATCCTTTTACTTTGAGTTTTTCTGTGTATTTATATTTGAGGTGTATTTCTTGTGAACAGTGTATTGTTGTTTTTTTAACTTTTGTTCTGACAGCATCTTCTTCCAAGTATAATATTTAGTCTATTTACATTAAATGTATTTAATAATATTTGTATTTAATAATTTAATAATAAATAATATAATAATTATATAATAGGTAATATATAATTATATATGATAATTTAATTTAATAATATTTGTATTTAATTCTATCGTCTTACTATATTTTCTCCCCGTTTTATGTTTGCCAATTCTTCTCTCTTAAATTCTGTTAATAGTCAACTTTGTATTTCATTCTCTACATTTTACCTTGCTAATTATAAATTTTTCATTTTTTAATGATTATCCAAATAAACCCTACTATAAATTACTTTTTATCTTTTTCCAGCAAGGAAATTGCATTTGTTCCTGTCTCGCCATTTGTACTATTGTTGTCCTGTATTATAATCCTTCTGGTGTTCTAAATCCTATAAGAAATTATTTTTTTTCTGCCTGTATATATTGTTTTGTATTGACTCAGATATTAGCCTTTTCTGGTGTACTTCATTTCTTCCTAAATTTCCATATCACTGTTAGCCAATTTTCCTTCTACCTGAAAGATATCCTTTAGTATTCTTTATAGTAAGAATCTATTGGTGAAATCTTTTTCCCAGTTTTATTTTTCTGAAAATATATTTTTATTTTGCCTTCATTTTAGAGGATAGTTTCATTGGCTATAGAGTCCTAGAGGGGTAGTTACTTTCTTAAAGCACTTTAAAGTTATCATTGCTTTGTTCTCTGATTTCCATTGTTTTTCATGAGAAATCAGCTGTCAGACTTATTACTCTTTAGAAAATAATGCATTTTTATTCCTCTGAAACTTTTGAGATTTCTTTAACTACGTTTTATTTTAAGCAGTTTATAAACAAACAAACAAACAAACAAAAACCCCTTCTGTCTATTTAGTTTCTTTATGTTTACCCTGCTTGGGGTAATTTAGAGATTCTTAAATTTGTGGGAAAATTCTCAGCCCTTATTACTTTGGATTTCTCTATGCTTTCCTTCCGGAACTATAAACATTTCTATGTTAGATATTTGTTTTCTAACTATGTTCCATGTGTATTTTTTCTGTATTTTTCATTCATTCTTTCTTTTTTTTCTATTTTTAAATTTTTATTTATTTTATTTTATTATTTTTAAATTTTTTAAATTTTTATTTTTTTATTTTATTAATATATAATGTATTATTTGCTTCAAGGGTACAAGTCTGTGAATCATCAGTCTTACACAATTCACAGCACTCATCATAGCACATGCTCTCCCCAATATCTGTAACCCAGCCACCCTATCCCTCTCCCTCCACCTTCCAGCAACCCTCAGTTTGTTTCCTGGGATTAAGAGTCTCTCATGGTTTGTCTCCCTCCCCAGTCCCATCTTGTTTCTTTTTCTCCCTTCCCTTCCCTCCATGAAATTCCTTGTATCAGAGAGATCATAAGATAATTATCTTTCTCTGATTGACTTACTTCACTCAGCATAATACCCTTTACTTCCATCCATGTCTTTGCAAATGGCAGGATTTCATTTTTTTGATGGCTGCATAGTATTTTATTGTATATATATACCATATCCTCTTTATCCATTCATCTGTTGATGGACATCTAGGTTCCTTCCATAGTTTGGCTATTATGGACATTGCTGCTATAAACATTTGGGTGTACATGACCCTTTGGATCACTACATTTGTATCTTTAGGGTAAATACCCCGTAGTGCAATTGCTGGGTCATAGGGTAGCTCCATTTTCAACTTTTTGAGGAACCTCCATACTATTTTCCAGAGTGGCTGCACCAGCTTGCATTCCCACCAACAGTGTAAGAGGGTTCCCCTTTCTCTGCATCCTCACCAATATCTGTCATTTCCTGACTTGTTAATTTTAGCCATTCTGTCTGGTGTGAGGTGGTATCTCACTAGGTTTTGATTTTTATTTCTTCTGCATGTGGCTGTCCAATTTTCGCAACACCATTTGTTGAAGAGACTGTCTTTTTAACATTGGACATTCTTTCCTGCTTTGTCAAAGATTAGTTGACCATAGAGTTTAGGGCCCATTTCTGGGCTCTCTGTTCTGTCCCATTGATCTATATGTTGTTTTTGTGCCAGTACCATACTGTCTTGATGATTACAGCTTTGTAATAGAGCTTGAAATCTGGAATTGTGGTGCCACCAACTTCGGTTTTCTTTTCAATGTTCCTCTGGCTATTCGGGGTCTTTTCTAGTTCCATATAAATTTTAGCATTATTTGTTCCATTTCTTTGAAAAAAATGATGGTATTTTGATAGGGATTTCATTAAATATGTAGATTGCTTTAGGTAGCATAGACATTTTCACAATATTTGTTCTTCTAATCCATGAACAGGGAATGTTTTTCCATTTCTTTGTGTCTTCCTCAATTTTTTTTATGAGTGCTTTCTAGTTTTCTGAGATAGATTCTTTTCCTCTTTGGTTAGGTTTATTCCTAGGTATCTTTGGTTTTGGGTGCATTTGTAAATGGGATCGACTCCTTAATTTCTCATTCTTCTGTCTTGCTAATGTCCGTATTGATTAGGTCCCTAGCCATTGGTACTGCCTCTTGTTCTTTTTTAGGAGGTGAGTTTTTCCATCTTGTCATTTTTATCCAGATAAGAATAGATGAATGAGAGAACAAATACTAAAAGGGTAGCAATGACCCCAGAAAAATATACACTAACCAAATTAGAAGAGATCCAAAACTGGGGGGAGAAGAAAGGAGGAAAAATATATAGAGATAGATAGATAGATAGATAGATAGATAGATAGATAGATATGTCTAGATATAGATATCTATATCTATATTTATCTATATCTATATATTAGACTGGTGAATAGAACAGAGCCACACACTTGATTTTGGGTGTATTTTTGTCTGTTAGAAGAAACTGCCTCCCAATATTTTAAAGAAAGAAAAACATATATATATAAAATTAGGGGTAAACACGATGAAGGGATGGAATATGAGTGTAAAGATGAAAATTAAAAAAAGATTCTAAAAAAGGAATTGATAAGAAGTTGGTTGAAAAAGAAAAAAAAAGGAAAGAATGTGATCAGGCTGGAGACTAGAACAAAGCCATGTGCTATATTTAGGGTATATTTTGATCTGTTAAAAGAAACTGTATCCCAAAATTTTAAAGAAAGAAAAACCTATATGTATACAAAAAATAAGGTTAAATACAATGAAGAGATAGAATATGACTATAACAGTGAAAATTAGAAAAGATTTTTTAAAACAGTGTTGATAAGATAGAATAGTTAAAAAGGTTAAAATAGGAAACAGGAAAAATTAAAAAAAATAGAATAAGAAAAAAATAAAATTAAAAAATTTAACTTTGAAAGGCTAAAGAATCATAGGAAAAGAGCCATGAATTCTATGTGTTGCATTCCCCCCAGCTCTGGAGTTCTGCATTTCTCATTGATGGATGAACTTGGTCTTGGCTGGATGTCCTTGATAATCTTCTGGGGGAGGGGACTGTTGCAGTGATTCTCAATTGTCTTTACCTGTGGGGGAATTGCACCACCCTTGCCAGGGGCCAGCCTAAGTGATCTGCTCAGGTTCACTCCCGGGAGCTTTTGTTCCCTAAACGCTTTCCGTACAGCTTTGGAGGACGGGAGTGAAAATGGCAGCCTCCCAATCTCTGCCCTGTAGGAGCTGAGAGCTCAGGGCCCCCATTCCTTAATGCACCCTTAGAGAAAAGCAGTCAATCCCTCCTGTCTCCCTGGTCTCCGGTCACACTCTGAGCTCACCTGGCCTGTGACTGAGCATTTCTATCTCTGGCGCATGGCCCCATTTGGAATCTCCAAACCCAGCGGATTCCTGCAGCATGATCTTGCCGCTCCTCCTGGAGGAGGAAGGAGGGGTTCTCCCTGGATCTGCCACTTGTGGGATCCCTGCTGGAAGAACAGTGGCCAGACTATTCCTCGGATCATGGTTTAAGGTAACCCCGAGCTGAGAGCCCACTCCTCGGCTGTCTTTGCAGCCAGCCTCCCTGCTCTGATACCTGGGAGCTCTGCCACACTCAGACACCCCCGGTCTTTCTGTGACCCTGTAGGTCCTGAGACCACACTGCCCCCACAAGGGCTCCACCCCCCACTTAGCCTCTCGAGTGACTTCTCCAGTGGAGCAGACTTCTAAAATTTCCAATTTTGTTCTCTGCTGCTCTACCACTTGCTGGGAACTGGCCTGTCCCCCCACAGTCTATCTTCCCGTATATCCTCTCGGATTCACTTCTCAGAATATCCTACCTTCCAGAAAGTGGTCACTTTCCTGTTCTTAGAATTCCTGTTCTTCTTCTCTTCAATCTCCTGTTGAGTTTGTAGGTGTTCAGTGGTTTGATAACTATCTAGCTGAACTCCTGGGACCCCACAATATTTAGGTCTCCTACTCCTCTGCCATCTTGATCCTCCTCTATGTATTTATTTTATACAGCGAGAGAGCAAGCAAGTGGGGGAAAGGGCAGAGGGAGAGAGAGAATCCCCAACCAGACTCCACATTGAGTGTGGACCCCGATGTGGGGCTCAATCCTATTACCCAGAGATCATGACCTCAGCTGAAATCAAGAGTCAGACACTTAACCAGCTGAGTCACCCATGTACGGCAGTTTGGCTATTTCCTATTGGTCTATTTTCAAGTTCATGAATCTCTTCTTCTGTTTTGTCTAATCTGAATTAGTCCCCTCTATTGAATTCTTGATTTCAGTTATCTTATTTTTAATTCTAGAATATCATTTGGTTTTTTATAGATCCCATTTCTCTGGTAATTCTCAGTCTTTTCTTCTACTTTTAAAACCACATTAATCACAATATTTAAAAGTTTCTCCCTGATGATTCTCTTACCTGTTACATTTTTTCAAATTTATGTTTATTTTTTTCTTGGTTTTTGGTTATTCAGTTACAGCTCCTGGATTGCCTGGTGATGATCTTTGTTTATGAAAATTGAGAAGATTTTGTGTGATACTGCATTTTTCCAAAGATGATTTAGTTTTCTTCTTGCAGATAATTAGAGCAAGGTTAATTCACCTTGATCTGATCAGGAATTGATCACTTAAAGTTGAGCTTCTATCTTTGTGTTAGGCAGCTTCTCTCTGTTTGACCCTTATTCCTATAAATAACTATTTAGAGGTTCAAAAAAATTCTGGAATGATTTTCAAGCGGTCCCTAAACTCTAGTTTTTGCCTTCTTGACACCATAAGACTGTAAGAACTTGACACTAAATATTCTGTTTAATTTTCTAGTATCTGGTTGATGCTTTCTGCTACTTTTTTTTTTTTTTTGCAAGGATGGGTGCTTTTCACTGCATGAAAGGTAATCTGCAAATGCCTCAAGGGTTAAAAATGTGAAACAATGTAATTTCCACCCTATTGCATTTACCTACTATCTAGGATCTTGACTCCCCAAGTCATGGCAGTCTTGACAGCTCCCAAATATATTTTTTGTTTCCACTCCACTGGAGTACTTAATTCTCTGATTAAGAGCTTTGTGTTCCATGCCTCAGCTCTGTGCTACTTAGGATCACTAAATGCGTTAAGTGCAAAAGTTGTAAACATCATAGACAGGGCTTAAGTTATTGTTTTTCTTTCACAGTATCTTAAGTTTTAAGTTAAAACCACTTTGGTTAGTTCCTGGTCCCTTCATCAAACAGTTTTTCAAATAAGTTTTATTTAGCTTGTATAGTTTTTCTCAGCAGGATGGATGTTTTGATATAAGCCACTTTTTCATGATAGAACCAGAGGCCCTCCCGTGATGCCAATTTTGGTTAACAGGTTGTTTGGGACTGCATGGGAGTTAACTATTTCGTTACTATACAAAGTAATTTATGAAGATATACTGCTACTTTCAAATATATTTATACCCCCGTTTACATGACTTCCTTACATCTATTTGGACCTAAATATTATTTCTTCAGTATTTAAAAGTACAAAAATTTTGTTAGTGAAGTTTATTTGACTTGTACAAATTGATCAATCTCCATTTGAATAGTTATATTAATCACCCTAGTTAAAACTATTTTGAAATTTAAAAATTGCCAAAAATGCCATTGCTGTTTTCTGAAAGAAAGTTGTACAAAGGATAACTTCTAGTTTAGGTAATTACATGCATTCTTAGAGTCCAAATAATAACGATAGTTTTAGTGAGCTATAATATTCTTCCCCATTTTGTGTTGTAAATCACAATTAATGTTTTCCTTTTTAATAAACTGGTGCCAGTTTCCTTTTACAATGGGTTAAGGGGTTTATAAAGGGAAGTCAAT
The DNA here is from genome assembly GCA_002007465.1 of Ailurus styani. Lineage (NCBI taxonomy): Eukaryota > Metazoa > Chordata > Mammalia > Carnivora > Ailuridae > Ailurus > Ailurus styani. The sequence continues at coordinate 2,069,699 of LNAC01000059.1, forward strand.
GTTATTTAAAAACTCCCATTCATGTGTATCATATGGTGATAGCAATGAATAACTAGGCATAAAAAATAGCTTTGTAAATGAGGTATAAAGAGTTTTTGAAACTATTTTGATTTACTCATTTATTTTCCTGAAATTTTCTTGTCTCCCTAGATAATGTGATGAATGTAATACTCAGTTAGTAAAATCAGCAGCAGCAAATATATCAGTATTTGTCCTAGTAGATCCAGTACTGGAAACTTGAAATAAAATGAAACTGTGATAATAAGAGTTGAGCAGTAATCACCTAGAGAAGGATACTATTTAGACATCATGAAGATTTATTTGTTATTAATAACCCACTGTATTTTATAATAATGAAAGCCTCAAATGTTGAATACTTTCTGAAGCAAAGAATAAAAAATAAGTAAAAGTACCAAGTAATTATTTTGGGGGCTATAGAATCCTTAGGTATCTTGTGACTTACCTTCCATTTGGTCCTGCCAATCAGAGACATATCTTTGTTTCTATCTTTCTATCTTTTGTCTGAATCATAAACTGCTATGACCATAGACATTTATGGATCTAAATGGTTTGTACATAAGTTAGAAAGGCATTGCAAATCATGGATTCTTTTGATTTGGAAGTATTAAAAAACAAACCTGGAAGTAGGAGTCAGGTAGCCAGTGACCTAGCTACAGGTAAATGTTGTTGTCAGGTGAGGCTCTTATCCTCTCTGGACTCTAATTTCCTCCTTCATAAAATAAGATGTTGTAAAGCATTTACCTTGCATTCTCAGAGTCATTACAAGGACCAGATGAAAAGTCATATGTGAAAATCTTTTCCTAAAAACTGTTATGCAAATTAGGTGGTTCTTTTTTTTTAAAGATTTTATTTATTTATTTGACACAGAGAGAGAGGGATCACAAGTAGGCAGAGAGGCAGAGAGAGATGAGGAAGCAGGCTCCCTGCTGAGCAGGGAGCCCGATGCGGCCCTTGATCCCAGGACCCTGAGATCATGACCTGAGCCGAAGGCAGAGGCTTTAACCCACTGAGCCACCCAGGCGCCCAAATTAGGTGGTTCTTATTGTTATCCTCATCATCATTATTGGGGCCAATGATGATGGAGGGCTATAGCAGTGCTCAGAAGCATAAAACCATTTTGAGACAAAATTTCCATAGTTTTCCTTTTGATAAGTATAAAGTCTGCCTTCCTATCTGCAACTTATTAGTGTCCAGTGTATTTTTGTTTCTGTTTTTCTATTTGTTTTAAAGAATGACTCCAAATTTGCTCTGTGGATTTTAGGAGATCAATCCAGTAACATGTTTGGATTACTTCTTTGATGGTAACAATGAGTTATAAATTCAGTGAATTTAACAAACTGGGACAGAACGCTACGTTATTAAGAATAGGTCCCCTAAGGTCTCTGAATGCATTTTACTCATTGTAGAGTGGGGAAGCAATAGGCTCCTTTGGAGCAAACTTACCGAATTACAAAGGGGAAATAGTTTATCCTTGAACCATTATGAAATGCAGGGGATGGACGATATTCACACAAGGCCAATTTTGTAACATAAACATAGAAAATATTAACTTCTTTAAAGGGATGTGCATTATATTAATTCATGTAATCATTAAATTAATTACTTGAAGATCACAGATCATTAGTTGATGGATTTTAAATGAAAAAAAAAGCATGCTGAATAAGAAGATAGGTATGCCTTACATCAGAGATGTCATGCAAGCATACCCAGAAAACTCACTTGTTTAATTAGAGAGCATGACAGCAATCTATGAAACCAGTGCTTGTGAGTAAATAGAGTTCTGTCTACCCTGAGAGGGTTTAGCTCACTATAGTAGGGTTCAGTAAGGATCCTTTTCACAGTCAAAATAGAGTCAGAAATGAATGGATAATGTCTTCCTTTCTTCATTTATATGAATTAATCAAATTGTAATCAGGTTCTGTCACTCATGTATTATAGAAAATCTGAAAAGCATTGGAATGCATTGTATTCAAATGGACAGATATTTGGAGGATGTGGATTTATAAGTTTGAAATATGTATTTCCTATAAACAATTTTAGAATACAGGCAAGCCTCAGAGACATGTGGGTTTGGTTCTAGGCCACTGTATAAAGCAAATATTGCAATAAAGAGAGCCAAATGAATTTTTTTAATTTCCCAGTGCATATAAAAGTTATGTTTACACTATATTGTAGTCTATTAAGTATATAATACATCGTGTCTGAAAAAATCATATATACACCTTAATTAATGTTATTTTCTTGCTAAAATTTGTTAGCCTTCATCTGAGCTTTCAGATAACCTTTGTAATCTTTTTGCTCGTGAAAGATCTTGCCACAATGATGATGGCTACTGACTGATAAGAGTGGTAGCTGCTGAAGGTTTTGGGTGGCTGTGGCAACTTCTGAAAATGTGACAACAATGAAGCTTCTGCATCTCCCTCTCATGAACAATATCTCCGTAGCATGCAATGGTATGTAGTGGCATTTTACCCAGAGTAGAACTTTTGCAAAATTGGAGTTAGTCCTCTCAAAACTTGCTGCTGTTTATCAACTAATTTTATGTAGTAGTCTAAATCCTTTGTTGTTGTTTCAACAGTCTTCCTTATACATTTATCAAAAGTAAATCCCATCTCATAAAAACACTTTCTTTAGTGTTCCATAAGAAGCAGCTCCTCATCCATTCAAGTTGTATCATGCGACTATAGCAATTCAGTCACATCTTGAGGCTCCACTTCTATTCTAGTTCTCTTGCTGTTTTTACCATATCTGCTATTACTTCCTCCACGAAAGTGTTGAACCCCTCAAAGTCATCCATGAAGGTTGGAATTAACTTCTTCCTAAGTCCTGTTAATGTTGATATTTTGACCGCTTCCCATAAATCACAAATGTTCTTTTTTTTTTAAGGTTTTATTTATTTATTTTACACAGAGAGAGAGCACAAGTAGGTAGAGCAACAGGCAGTGGGAGAGGGAGAAGGAGACTTCCCACTGAGCAGGGAGCCCATCGTAGGCCTTGATCCCAGGACCCTGGGGTCGTGACCTGAGCTGAAAGCAGATGCTTAACTGACTGAGCCACCTAGGCGCCCCAATCACAAATGTTTTTAATGGTATCGAGAATGATGAATCCTTTCCAGAAGGTTTTCAGTTTATTTTGCCCAGATCCATCAGAGGAATCGCTATCTATGGTACCCATAGACTTACAAAATGCATTTTTTTAAATTTTTGTTTATTTATTTGTCAGAGAGAGAGCACAAGCAGGGAAGTGGCAGTCAGAGGGAGAAGCAATCTCCCTGCTGAGCAAGGAGCCCCATGTGGAACTCAATCCCAGGATACTGGGATCATGACCGGAGCTGAATGCAGACACTTACTGACTGAGCCACCCAGGTATCCCCAAAATGTAGTTCTTTAATAATAAGACTTAAAAGTCAAAATGACTACTTGATCCGTGGGCTGAAGAATGGATGCTGTATTAGCCGGCATGAAAACAACATTAATCTCATTGTCCATCTCCATCAGAGCTCTTGGGTGACCAGTTGCATTGTCAATAAGCAGTGTTATTTTGAAAGGAATACATATATATATATTTTTTTCTTTTTTCCCTGAGCAGTAGGTCTCAACAGTGGATTTAAAATATTCAGTAAACTATTGTGTAAACAGATATGCTGTCATCCAGGCTGCAGTGTCCTATTTACAGAGCATAGGAAGAGTAGATTTAGCAGAATTCTTAAGGGCTATAGGTTTTTTGGAATGGTAAATGAGCACTGGCTTTAACTTAAAGTCACCAGCTGCATTAGCCCCTACCAACATGTCCTTTAAAGCTTTCAGGCATTGGTTTCTCTTTTCTAGGTATGAAACTCCTAGATGGCATCTTCTTCCAATAGAAGGCTATTTCATCTACATTGAAAATCTGTTATTTAATGTAGCCATCTTCATGAATTATCTTAGCTAGAGTTTATGGAAAACTTCCTGCAGCTTCTGTATCGGCACTTGCTGCTTCACCCTGCACTTTTATATTAACGAGGGAAAGATGTCTTCTTTCCTTACATCTCATGAAGCAAGCTCATAGCTTCAGACTTCTCTTCTGTAGCTTCCTTACCACTCTCAGCCTTCCTAGAATTGAAGAGATTTAGGGCCCTTCTGTGGATTAGGCTTTGGCTTAAGGGAGTATTGTGGCCAGTTTGATCTTCTGTCCACACCACTGAAAATTTCTCCGTATCTGCAATAAGGTTGTTTTTCTTTTTTATCATTCATGTGTTCACTGGCGTAGTATTTTTAATTTCCCTCAAGAACTTTTCCTTTGCATTCACAATTTAGCCAACTGTTTGATGCAAGAGGCCTAGCTTTTGACCTGTCTTGACTTTTGACCTGACTTCCTCACTAAGCTTAATCATTTCTAGCTTTTGATTTAAAGTGAGGGACATGCAACTCTTCCCTTCATTTGAATTTAGAGACCATTGTGATGTTATACATTATTAATTGGCCTAATTTCAATATTGTTGTGTCTTGGGGAATAGGAAGGCCCAAGGAAAGGGAGAGAGATGGGGGAATTGTTGGTCAGTGGAGCAGTCAGAACTCAACATTTATCAGTTAATGTGCTATCTTATATGGTGCAGTTTGGGGCAAACCAAAACAATTACAATAGTAACATTAAAGATCACTGATCACAGATCAAGAAATATAGTAATAATGGAAAATCTTGAAATCTTGTAAGAATCACCAAAATATGACACAGAGGCATGAAGTGAGAAAATGCTGTCAGAAAAATAGTACTGATAGATATGCTCAATGTGGTGCTGCCACAAATTTTCAATTTGTAAAAACCACAGCATCTGTGAGGCACAATAAAGTGAAGCACAATAAAACAAAATATGCTTGTATAGGGCTAAAGCAAACATTTTGTCATATTACTCTGTAACCTTTGATTCACTTGCATAGTGCCTGGCAAATGATGACTCTCAGAAAATTGTTCAATTGTATGTTGAAAAATGAATGCACTAATGAACACATACATGTACATATGCAGAAGATACTCCTTACACTGATGGTAGAGCACCTATACCAAATAGTTATAGAAGGCTGTATGGAAAGTCAATTTTCATTCAAATACCCAATACCATGATTAAAATAAAAACCTTCCCCTTTCAGTTCACATCTTGGCTTTGTTTGATAGTATGTTGGATCCATGAAGCCATTTTCTAGAATTCTTTAAGACAGTATTCTTCAAATTTTTAATTGTTTTCTTTGGTTTTTCTTTCATATCTTCATGTTTTTCTTATGTAGTTTCCATTCTAAATTAAGTGTTACGTGTTTTTTTTTCATTTTTCATACCTCATTCTTCCAAATAAATGTTTCTTTATAAAAGAAAATTGGAAAAATTTGGAAGGCTCAAATAAAGAAAAATATTTATAATGCCATATTGGCTCACTTTCTCCCAGTCTTTTCAAAAGTTTTAATTTTAATGATTACACTATGTTGTGTGTTTTTTAAAAAAGATTTTATTTATTCATTCATGAGAGACAGAGGGAGAGGCAGAGGCAGAGAGAGAATCAGGCTCCCCACACAGCAGGGAGCCTAATGTGGGACTTAGTCCCAGAACCCTGAGATCATGTCCCTGAGCCACCCAGGCACTTTATGTTGTGTCTTATTTCTTAATTTTACTTAAAATATAAGTACATTTTCCATTTTAATAGTTACAGCACATTCCATTGAGTAGATATACCATAGTGACTTAATCGTTATATTTGGATATTTACATTGTTTCCAGCTTCAGCTATTTTTAAAAAGAATGTGATGATCTTTTTGTGTATAAAGCTTTTTTTCCCCTAGCATGTAGATTATTTCCTTGAGATAAATTCCTAGATTTGGAATAAAGCCACATGTAGTTACCTTGGCTTGCCCTTTTTATTTTTGTTCTTTCTTTATTTTTTTTTCTTTAAGATTTCTTTATTTGGGAGAGAGAAGGGGGGGGGTAAGAGCAGAGGAGAGGGACAAGCAGACACTCCATGCTGTGCGTGAAGCCCTTTGTGGGGCTCCATCTCAGGACACCAAGATCATGACATGAACCAAAATCAACAGTCGGACGCTTAACCAACTGAGCCATCCAGGTGTCTCTAGATCACCCTTCAAGACAAACTGTTTTGGAGAGCATAGATAATTGACAGCTTCCACCTGCCATAGCTTTAGATTCACCACAGCATTCAGGCACCCCCATGCTTCTCCTGGGTTGCTCTTTTTTTTTTTTAATTTTATTTTTTCAGTGATCCAAGATTCATTGTTTATGCACCACACCCAGTGCTCCATGCAATACGTGCCCTCCTTAATACTCACCACCAGGCTCACCCATCTCCCCTTCCCTCTCCCCTCCGTAACCCTCAGTTTGTTTCTCAGAGTCCACAGTCTCTCATGGTTCGTCTCCTCTTCTGATTTACCCCAATTCACTTTTCCTTTCCTTCTCCTAGAGTCCTCCATTTTATTCCTTATGTTCCACAAGTAAGTGAAACCATATGATAATTGATTTCTCTGTTGACTTATTTCATTCAGCATAATCTCCTGCAGACCTGTCCATGTTGATACAAAAGTTGGGTATTCATCCTTTCTGATGGCTGAGTATATTCCATCGTATATATGAACTACATCTTCTTTATCCATTCACTGTTGAAGGGCACCTTGGCTCTTTCCACAGTTTGGCAATTGTGGACATTGCTGCTATGAGCACTGGGGTACATATGGCCCTTCTTTTCACTACATCTGTATCTTTGGGGTAAATACCTAGTAGTGCAATTGCAGGGTCATAGAGTAGCTTTATTTTTAATTTTTTGAGGAATCTCCACACTGTTTTCCAAAGTGGCTGCACCAACTTGCAGTCCCACTAATAGTGAAAGAGGGTTTCCCTTTCTCCACATCCTCTCCAACACTTGCTGTTTCCTGCCAACCCCACGCACATGAAGGGAAATAATTAAGATTAGAGCAGAGATCAATGAGTTAGAAACTAGAGATACAGTAGAACACATCAACAAAACTAGAAGCTGGTTCTTTGAAAGAATTAATAAGATTGATAAACCACTGGCCAAACTAATTCAAAAGAAAAGAGGACTCAAATTGATAAAATTATGAATGAAAGGGGAGAGATCACAACTAACACCAAGGAAATAGAAACAATCATCAGAAACTATTATCAACAGCTATATGCCAATAAGTTAAGCAACCTAGAAGAAATGGATACATTCCTGGAAACCTATAAACTTCCAAGACTGAAACAGGAAGAAATTGACAACCTGAATAGACCAATATCTATCTAGTAACGAGATTGAAGCAGTGATCAAAAGCCTCCCCCCCAAAAAAAGAGTCCAGGACCTGATGGATTCCCTGGGGAATTTTGCCAAACATTCAAGGAAGAAATAATACCTATTCTCCTGAAGCTGTTTCAAAAAATAGAAGCAGAGGGAAAACTTCCAGACTCTTTCTATGAAACCAACATTACCTTGATCCCCAAACCAGGCAAAGACCCCGTCAAAAAGGAGAATTTCAGACCAATATCCCTGATGAATATGGATGCCAAGATTCTCAACAAGGTCCTAGCTAATAGGATCCAACA
>LNAC01000059.1:2077343-2127733 GCA_002007465.1 Ailurus styani
CAATGTGATAGAACAAATCAATAAGAGAAAAGAGAAGAACCACATGGTCCTCTCAGTTGATGCAGAAAAAGCATTTGACAAAATACAGCATCCGTTCCTGATTAAAACTCTTCAGAGTATAGGGATAGAGGGAACATTCCTCAACTTCATAAAATCTATCTATGAAAAACCTACAGAGAATATCATTCTCAATGGGGAAAAACTGACAGCTTCCCATTGAGATCAGGAACACGACAAGGATGCCCACTCTCACCACTGTTGTTCAACATAGTACTAGAAGTCCTAGCAACAGCAATCAGAAAACAAAAAGAAATAAAAGGTGTTCAAATTGACAAAGAAGAAGTCAAACTCTCTCTCTTCACAGATGACATGACACTTTATATGGAAAACCCAAAAGACTCCACCCCCAAACTACTAGAACTCATACAGCAATTCAGTAATGTGGCAGGATACAAAATTAATCCACAGAAATCAGTTGCTTTCTTATACACTAGCAATGAAAATATAGAAAGGGAAATTAGAGAATCGATTCCATTTACTATAGCACCAAGGACCATAAGATACCTTGGAATAAACCTAACCAAAGAGGTAAAGGATCTGTACTCGAGGAACTACAGAACACTCATGAAAGAAAGTGAAGATACAAAAATATGGAAAAGCATTCCATGCTCATGGATTGGAAGAATAAACATTGTTTAAATGTCTATACTGCCCAGAGCAATCTATACTTTCAATGCCATCCCGATCAAAATTCCACTGGCATTTTTCAAAGTGCTGGAACAAACAATCCTAAAATTTGTATGGAACCAGAAAAGACCCCAAATTGCTAAGGAAATGTTGAAAAAGAAAAGCAAAGCTGGGGTATCATGTTGCCTGATTTTAAGCTTTACTACAAAACTGTGATCACCAAGACAGCATGGTACTGGCACAAAAACAGACACATAGATCAATGGAACACAGTGGAGAGTCCAGATATGGACCCTCAACTCTCTGGTTAAATAATCTTCGACAAAGCAGGGGAAAATATCCAGTGGAAAAAAAGACAGTCTCTTCAATAAATGGTGCTGGGAAAATTGGACAGCTATGTATAGAAGAATGAAACTCGACCGTTCTCTCACACCACACACAAAGATAAATTCGAAATGGATGAAAGACCTCAACATGAGGCAGGAATCTATCAAAATCCTAGAGGAGAACATAGGCGGTAACCTCTTTGACATCGGCCACAGCAACTTCTTTCAAGACACGTCTTGTGGGCTGATCTTAGGCAATGACCAAGCTTATCAGAAGCACTCCTGCACTCATCTAAGGGATAATTTTGGCTCAAGGACTCCCCACCAACCTGGCTGAATCTTTCTCAGAACTGCTCTATTTGAAACTTTTCTCCCCTCTTTCCTTTCATAGGTGTCAGACTTGCATCATGGTCTGAGAACTTTCCTTGCCTAAGTTCCTCCCTCTTATCACTCACAGTTTATTGCCCCAATAAACATTTTACATAACCAATTGGTGTTGGCACCAGAAGACCCAAACTGACACAGTATATAATCATTATTCGGGCTCTTGGTACATAGTGCCTAATTTTCCTTCAAAAAACTTTGTACCAGTTTCCATCCTCACTGAGTGCAGTTTTTCAACACTGGATTTTTCTTTCCTTTTTTTTTTTTAAATTTAACTCTCATTGATTTGATCAATGAAAGTGTGGTATTTCACTTTTAAAATTTCTATTTCCTTCATGAGATTAAATACCCTTTATTTTCCATTTGTGATCTATTAAAATTTATTCATTTATATCACTAAAAAAACTTTTCATGTAATTTATATTTATAATACTTTTTAATCACTTTTTTGACAATGTATTTAAATGCAAGTCTCATTCAATACTCATTTACTAGTAGTTGAGGTAAATTAAGAACAAGGAACAAATTATCATGATCACTCATTTACTCAAGACTAAAGACACAGATGCTATTTATGACTTTCTAGCAGCAGCAGTAGTAGATTCCAGGTCTCCTGTATGTCTCTAGGAAAGGCATATCATTTTTAACATTTTTGTAATTAAAAATGTGTGTGTGTGCATGTATGTGTGTATTTGTGCATGTACCTGTGCATCCACATACATGAGTATGCGGATGTGTGTCAGTGTGCAGAGTTTGCTGAGTGAGAGGGAAAGCTTAACATTTCTTCACTTTGCTGTCTTATATTTTTCCCTGTTAGTACTCTTGCTCTTTTCTTTTGTTTTTCTTCCACTATCTTTTCCCCGCATTTATTTCTAAGGTGTCCCTGATCATCCAGTACTTATTAGGTTAAATTATGCACGTGCCAATCTCTGTGTCCCCAAACACACATAGCTAATCAAGAATAAAACCATTTATCGTAAATTTACCTCTAGAATGAGTTCTCCTTTCTCTGATTTTGAGGATGGATAGATGCTCATTATGATCTGGTAGACAATTATAACGTGCACATTTAGAGTGTAGGTGGATAGAATAGTACTCTATGTTGGGTGTGAAGACTTTTATTTTACTCATTTAAAGACAAAGATTTAAACGTGCTTGTTTAAATTCAACAAGCCCTTAGAGCCACGAGGCCTTGGGGGTAAGAGGTGCTTAAAACCAAATAGCACAGGAGCTAAAGAAGTAATTATATGCCAGACTGAAGATAGAGCTGAACAAAGAGTGAGCTGATCAGGGAACAGGGGATGGAAAACTGAATTATATCCCAGGTATCCACAGACCAAGAAAACAGAGTAGCAAACAGGCTTCTTCCCACATTTGACCAAATTTTATAAACGACAATGCTTTTCAGATGGTTTGTTAATCTGATACCACTTTTTTATTTGCACTTTTGCTGTAATGTAAATTTTTAAAACCTGAATTGGCAGGGTGTTTTTAGTGAAGAACACAAAGACTTCGTAATGCCACAAATACTCTGGATTTGAGGTGGCAGGAAATAAAAATAATTGGAATAGAATTTCAATGATCTCATCTCCCTGAAGACCAGCCAGTAAAAGCCACCTCACCTCCCTCACCTATTCCAAAAGGTGGCATGATAGGGAAGGGAGGTGAGAATCACTCTGAACAGACTTCAGGTATTCTAAAGCAGTGAACTTTATTTCATATTAAAGACTTAAAATATTTCGCATTCCCAGTTACTGAGAATGTGGTGGGGAGGAGGCAAAGAGAATATATTCTTTGTTCCAAATCCTTTCCCAGGAAATCTGGCCTATGGTTTAAGAAATGACTCTAAAATTAGGTAGGAAGGCTCCCAAATGACCATAAGCCCACAATTTTTTTAAATTTCTCTTAAAGTTAATGGCTCATCTTTTTGATGAAAATAAAAACCATACCTATAAAAACTGATGTTGATAGGCCCTTCAATCTGATACATAAAAAGGTGGTTTTATATTTTTTAGAAACAAGCTCACTGTGAGTATGCAAGTATATGTTCTTACCTGTGAAAATTATTTTTAGAAGTTAGTGTTGAAGTCTGTTTCTCCATAGCATTATAACGGGACAAAAAGTTCCCAGTTAGCAAGGGATTCCTGAGCTTCTGAGCAAATAAACAGGTGCATTTTGCTGTTATTTTATTTGTTTTACTAAGCTGTGCAAATTGAAAAGGTGTCAGTAGGATACCTTCTTACAGAAGAATAAAAAGAAAAAAGAATGGAAAAAGGGGCCACAGTATGCTTATATCCTGCATGCAGGTTTCACTAAAATTACTCTGGAATGGTGAGAAGAGGAGAATAAAAGGGCCCAATTCATTTACTTATCCAATAAATTTATTATACACCAAATGTATTCCAGGGAGAATGACTGTGGTTCAAAAATTTATAAGACAAATATCAGATTTGGAGGACCTTACATTCAGTCGGAGGAAAAGGGGGAATATCAGGAAAGGGAAAATGCAATTTCAGCATAGAGCAAACTGCTGTGATGGGAGTAAGGGTAGATTGGGGGAGTAGTAGACAGCGAAGTTAGAGAAGGCTTGTGTGAGGAGGAAATAACTAAGATGAGACCTAAAGGATGAAGAGGAATTTGCCAGAGAAGCATCTGGGGGATGGGCGAGGAAGAAAAGAGTGTATTTCAGGCAATAAGAACAGTATGTAGGATTTCAGTAATTCAGTGGCTTGATCAGATTAGTGTTAAGTGAGAGAGATTGGGCAATTACCTACGAGGGGCAGAAGCCCTAAGGCAGGAGATTTCAGTGATGGTGAGGTGGGTAGATGAATGCAGGACTGAAGTTGATCCTTTCCTGTGGCATTAGTAGGAAAGGGGAAATAGATGGATATGAATGCAGTTGGTTGGTAAGTAAGGTACCAAAAAGTAGATCTAATGGTCTTTATTTTCGCATTGGGATGGGTAGCAAATACTGAATGGGCAGGGGTTGGAGTGGAAGATTTCAGGAAAGAGGGAAGATTTGAAACAGATGTCATAGCAGAAGTGGAGCGAATTGCTTAAGGAAATCAAGGAGGATTGTTAAGGCACTTTGGGCCTAGCTAAGTGTGGAGGCCAAGGATGCATAGCAGTTACATTCTGTGTGTTTGTAAGGCTCTCTGCTGTCCTGAACTCTAGGAGTGGAGAAGGCGGGTGCTTCAGGATTGGGTCTTCACCAGTGTCAGCACTCTTTCTGTTTCTCCCCACTGCTCATCTCTTGTCACTGAGGACTTCTTATGGCTGATACTTGTGACTTTCTGCCTGACGGCTTTTTTTCTGGATGTGGAGCAAATTTGGCTCAGGTTTTGGCCAGGTTTGAAGTGCAAAGAATTCATGTCACTAGAAGAAGCCTTGAGCAAGTAACTGGTAGCAATTTAGTGGATAAATACCCTAGCACCCTCCCCCTTTACATGGGTTAACTGTGAGGCATGTTCTGCACTGTTTGCCAGGATAGTCCAGTAGGATTGAGCTCTAGTTCATTGTAGCAGTAAGCTGCTTAATAAATGCACCCTTTAGTGACTTCCTACATGTTTCATTTATGGCTATGTAACAAACTACCCTCAAACTCAGTTGCTTAAAACAATAAGGATTTGTTATTTCTCACAGTTCTTTAGGGAAGCTAGACTAAGCCGGGGTAGTCTTCTGCTCTGCCTCGTAATACCAGAGGTCACTCATGTAGCTGCACTTGACTGTAAACTTGTTTCAGTCAGGAAGGTCCACCCTGGCTTTACTTATAGGTGTGAGGCCTCAGTGCAATGGGTAGAATAGCTGGGTTCTGTCCGGGTCTCTTTCTGTCCGCATGGTTTCTTATCATTCACCAGTCTACTCAGAGATTCTTCATCTGGTGTCTGTGTCTCAAGAAAGCAAAAGAGCAGGCTTCCAGGATTCTCTCAACCTTTGTTCAGAACTGGCACAATGTGACCTCTGCTGCACTCTGTGGTCAAAAGGTGAAAGTCCAACCAGATCAAGATGGAGGGAAACAAACTCTGCCTCTTGATGTGAGGGGCAACATCCAAGAACAGGGATGTGAGGAGCCGTGGATGGTTATCTTTGCTGACAGTCTATTTTATTTCCCTTCTCTGCCTCACTTCCTTTATTCCTTCCTAGTGTTTCCTGGGGTTAAGCCCCAAATAAACTACTTATACTAAAATCCTCATCATAGGATCTCAACCAAGAGAGCTTGGTAAATGAGACAGAGCAAAACCAGAAAGTGAACTGAGTATTAACTAAAGAATAAAGTGATGGGTCATGGGGTTGGCTCTAGGTTAGAAAGACAATATAAAAGGAGTTCAAAGAGTAGAAAATTTGTGAGGTCTAGGGTTTGACAATATCTGTGATACCAAAGAACTAGACATGGTAAGTTTGGCTTGGAGAGAAGCCTGGAAGGAAAGGAGACTACAGTCATAGTTCCAGCAATGGTAGAGTGCACCCAGGGACTCCAAAGAGCAAATACTAGTGGAGCAAGAACAAGATTTCATTGATCAGCCTCTGGACAGGCTGCTGCCACCATCTTAGTTGTGAGGCTCACCACTTTTGAAATCAATTCTCTGGGTTGTACATTAGGCAAACACTCCATCTTATTTTGTTATAAATGATCCATGACACTAGTTCTGGAGAGGAGGTCACCATTAACACAGTCAGTGCATAACCCCTGACAAACAAGTTTGCCCAAAAACAGATTGAGGGGAATCTCCTGCCTACCAGCACTGTAATCCTAAGGAAGTATGGTACCTTTTAAAAGTGGAACCTGAACAAAAATAAGATGTATGGGAAAGAACAGAAGCTTCAGAGTCAAACTGGGATTAACTCATGGTGTCACCAGTTAGGTGACACATGATGTCACAGAAATAACTTTGCATTTTTAAACTCCACTGCTTTCTTATATCACATGGTGTTAGTGCCTAATTTGATTGTGGTAAGATTAAATAGTAAAACATTTGCCAAGTGCCTAGCCCAAAGTAGAGTATAACTAAATATTAGTTTCCTTTCTTTCATTCTTCCTGACTTCATCCTATAAAGCACGATTCATGGGCAAAGGATAACATTTCTGCTCTTATAGCTTGTATCTGAAGAAGCACAACATGAGTGACCCACAATATAGTACCCTAGTGGCCTCAGGGGTTCACTATGTCTCCTTTTGTTCTTGTTCACTATGAGGCAGTGACTAGGGAGACTGTAACTTAGTGACAATTGTCTAATCTGAGGAAGTATTTTTTAGTTTGAATAGAGAGCAAGAGGATTCATTTGTACTCAGTAGCCACACAATCTGCTTGGAAGGTATTTGGCATTCATGTGGATTTTGGCAAGAAAAAAGCTTCATCTGAACTCTGTTGTGCTCTTATTCATTTTGTTAAAACTGATGTTCAAAATATTACAGTTATATTCAAGTAAGAATAAGGAAATTTTCACCACATAATTTATGTTTGTGGATTTTTGTGAATTGTAAATTAAACTTGCAACTCTTGGGTAAAGTATTTGCCTCTTCATTTCAAAGGAAGGAGTTAAAATTCTTATTCTTATCATTAGTGTGATTATAGATTAATTTGTTCTTACTGCCCTTTCAGAACAAAGTGAAGACCAGTGATATTTGATTCCAACCATTTCACACTTAAATAGAATGATTTAGAAAGGATGCAACTGAATTGCACATATGAACTATATAAATAGCATTTTAGGGAATAGGAAGTTGTAAACAGGAACTTGAAGGTAATTTTTTCCTCATCTTCAGGTTTAATTTAGCCTGCCAGAATTTGTAAACTGATAAAAATTGTTACTTGTTTATATAATTTCTGCTTATATTGACATGCTCATGAGGCGGGAAACTAGACAAACTCAAAATTCCTTCTTCTGTGGTTTTGCTCTTATTTCCTCACCTTGGAAGAGTCTTTTTCTTATAATAGAAAACTCACTCAACTTCTCTCCTTTCTCAACTCCCAGCTGCACAAAATCAACTGTGGGGTCCCTTCAGGATAATAATAAATGAATTTTATCTTCTAAGTGGACACCTGTAAGATCCTCAGATGATTATTAGTCCTCTAGGTCCATAGCTCTGCCTGTGTTTCTCCAGGCTCCTCTAGCCATTCCACTGTCTTCTGCTTCACTAGCTAACAGTGAGTGTACTTCAGGCTGTGTGGTTAGCACCTCCTGCAGTGTGATACCCACTTACTTCGTTCCCTGCTGGGAACAAAGCCTAAAGCACGGGGGCTCTCTTTTCTTCATAGTATTCACCTCTTCTTGCTATGTACTATTACTATTTATGTCTGTATGCCTGCTAGTATGTATTGCTTCTGGTAAATTGTAACCCCCCTAAAGGTAGATGTAAAATTATTTCTTATAGGTATGTGTCTTACAGTGGACAGTATAGCACCTTGTACCAACCAGGTGTTTAATGCATATTTAGTAAGGTTATTTGGATGAATGTAATCTAGGCAGTTGTAAAGAGCATTGCACTACTTATCATCCCACTTTTTGTTTCTTTTTTTTTTTTTTTTTTTTTAAAGATTTTATTTATTTATTTCACAGAGGGAGAGAGATCACAAGGAGGCAGAGAGGCAGGCAGAGAGAGAGAGGGGAAGCAGGCTCCCCGCTGAGCAGGGAGCCCGATGTGGGCCTCGATCCCAGGACCCTGAGATCATGACCTGAGCCGAAAGCAGAGGCTTTAACCTACTGAGCCACCCAGGCGCCCGCCACTTTTTGTTTCTAAGCAGAGTCTTTGTACGGAGATATATCTAAAGTTCTCAGAACCTTAAATAATATTGTAGCATCTTTTCTTGAAATTCATAACAAATTTCCAATTGCCTAACCTTCATATTTTTTTTTCTTTTTTCTTTTTTTTAAAGATTTTATTTATTCATTTGACACAGAGAGAGAGATTACAAGTAGGCAGAGAGGCAGGCAGAGAGAGAGGAGAGAGGAGGAAGCAGGCTCCCTGCTGAGCAGAGAGCCCGATGTGGGCCTCGATCCCAGGACCCTGGGATCATGACCTGAGCCGAAGGCAGCGGCTTTAACCCACTGAGCCACCCAGGCGCCCCTAACCTTCATATTTAAGATTATTTTAACACACCATTCACAAAATTATCCCACTCACCTGAAGTACTGACATAAATATGGTTCCTTCCTTTGTAGTTATGACAACTTCAGATGTCAGTTGATGATTTACTTGAAGTCATATGTGGGAACCTGCATTTTTTTTTTTTTTTTTGCCTGCACGTTTCTAAAGAGGATAATCTATCTTTTCTGAAATTTCTTCCATAGACCTGGTATCTGAGGAATTTGTCAGATCTGTTATGCAGAAATCATACAATAATGCCTAAAACATTGAAAAATCCAGAAATAAGGTTATATCATAGAATGCTACAGTTGGAGAATGGACACCATCTATTCTAGCCTCACATTTCACATGGGCAAACTGCAGCCTTGATAGGTGAAGGGACTTGTCCAAGGTCCCACAGCTGCTTAACGGTGGAACCATATCTTCTGATAGCTGAAGGAAGGCTGTTGTTTTTCACTGTACCATGATAGAATTAGATCCAGAGGCATACCACAGGAGAAAAGAATGAAATTACTTCAAATGATAGATCTCTTGCAGAAATTAGATTCTTGCTGAGTTTTCAATGAGATTTTTTTCTTACTATCTGATGTTATCATGTCCTATAATGTATCAAGTCTGAAAACAGATCTTGTAATGATAAAGATTTATGGGCTGTTTTCATCTATAAAGTGAATGTACTTTAGTTTCATTTTTTAAAAAAAGTTACATTTGAGTATGTGCTTGTTTTTAATTTAGAAAATATAATTTAGTTGGGAACTTAATCATTGTCAGTTCTTGAGATAGTTTTTCAAGCTTCAAGAAGTGTTGTGGGTTACTGTAAATGTTAGACAAAAAAGAAAAAAAAAACCACTTTGAACAGAGGTTCTTTTATCTATTTGTTTTTCCTACTTTGGTTCTGAGATCTGATGAAAAATGTTGGTCTTGAAATATTTGACTGACATTTTTTTCCACTTCCAAAACTTTTGAGGATTTGATGTATTTGAATTTCACTTTTATTTTTACGCATTTGTTGGCACATACTTCTTTAAGTTTATTACCCACTTTATTGCCCCTTTCTTCATGTGTTCAGGCCTCTCCTAGAAGCAAGTGACATATTTCTAGCCTATTTACTATAATTTTTATCTATACTTCCTGATACTTTTTTAGAGCCTTCTGTTCCCCCAGTTAATAAGAGTTTTGCTTCTTCTATGGAAAAATAAACTACTAACCAACAACCCACTTGCAACAACAACCATGAACTCAGAACAAAAGAAAAATAAATAAAACAAAATAAAATGTGATCTGAAGGTTTTGGAGAGTGCACAATAGTAGGAAGATTTTAGAAGAGAGCTGAAACTTGGATTAAGCAACTGGCATGGAGTGGGGTGAGTTTTACGTTTTTGTGGCATTTCCTGAGGGTATCTGCAGTTAGAGTGGCAACAGGGCAACTAAACTCCAAAAGGAAGCCCACTGCTTTCTGACTAGAGAAAACCTGGAAAAAAGTACAGATGCCAGAGTGTGAGGGGCAACTCAGGAAAGGAAATTTGATGTACGTCTGTATAAAAACTGTGCCTAACTCTGGCTGGCTCCTGAACAACATATGTATAGGCCATACTGAAAGCAATCAAATAAGAACAGAACAGAGTTTGAAATTTGAGACTAGCTTAGTTAATGGACTGCTAAAACAAAAATATCAGCACTCTCTGGCTCTGTATAACAGAATTCAGAATATCCACAATTAACATTGACAGTATCCAAGATAAAACCCCAAATTAGTTCAAATACAAACAAAACAAAATGAAAAAAAAAATTCCGTTTCTCAAGAGAAAGGGAAATCTACAGATGACAGTCCTGAAAGGACCCAGATGTTGGAATTATCAGGCAAGAAGATTTAAGTAGCTATTTTAACTATGGTCAATGTGGTAAAAACACATTGTTGAAATGAATAAAAAGATAGGAAATCTCAAAAAGAAACTTACATATCTCTCTATATATCTATATCTATATATATATATATGAACATATAACCAAATGGAAGGCTTAGAATAGAAACATACATTATCTGAAATAAAGTATTAATAGGCTTAATAGCATAATGGAGGTGACAGAAGAAGTTGGTGAACTCGAAGATAGATCAATAAAAAGCATTCTATCTTAAAAAGAGTGAAAGAATGGAAAAAATAAGTAGACTCTCAGAAGACTGGACATTTAAAACGATATAGCATATAGTTAGGTAATTGAAGAATAAAGAATGAAGCAGAAAAAATATTTTAAAAATAAAGGTTGAAACTTCTGTAAAAGACATATATAGATTCAAGAAGTTTAGTGAACTCCAAACAATAAATTTGAAGAAAACAATGCCTAGGAATATTATAATAAAACTGCTGAAAGCCAAAATTGCATTGCATTCAAAAATAAGATCTAGTGTTATAAAGACATAGTGATCTATTTGAATGTACGTTTTAAAAGATGAGGAAACAGCAGGAGGTAGTATTTAAGTAGTAGAGTTTAGTCTGCTACCACCAAACTCTGCCACTTTTTAGCTTTGCGACCTTGAGCCAGTTTCTTGTCTCAAAGAGAAGAGAGCATCACTTAAGCATCACTTTCTTCTTTTATAAAATGGTGATAAGGATGAAAATAAAACTACCTCACCTGGCTAATGTGCAGATTAAATTATATATACAAAACTCTTGGCAAAGCACCTCTTAGGAGGTATATAAATGATAGCTATTGTTATCTTTTTTCCCCGAGTGTTCTTTGCTTGGTTGTACCTCTTAATCTTTATTATTGCAAATAATTTTCCTTTCTCATGACACTTTTATCTAATTTTGATAATCGATTTTTAGTAGTCTAATACAATGAGTTGAGGTGCTTTCCTGTTTTCTCTGGTAGTTTTTATAACATAGACCATAACTGGGTTTGAAGGTTTACTAAATGTCTCCAAATGTTTTTGGGCCCTAACTACTTATGTAATGTTTTTATTTATAGTAGTCTATTTAGCTTTTCTAGTTCCTCTCAAGCCACTTACCAGTTATGTTTTTTTTTTCTTTTTTTTGGGGGGGGGTTCAGGGGAGAGGGGCAGAGAGAGGAAGAATTTAAAGCAGGCTCCATGCCCAGTACCAAGACCAAGGTGGGGCTCAGTTTCACAACCCTGAGATCATGACCTGCGCTGAAATCAAGAGTCAGTCACAAAACAAACTGAGGGTTACTGGGGGGTAGGAGGGTAGGGATAGGGTGGATGGGTTATGGACATTGGGGAGGGTTTGTGCTTTGGTAAATGCTCTGAAAGATGTAAGCCGGATGATTCACAGACCTGTAACCCTGGGGCAAAGAATAAAAAAAAAAAATTAAAAAAAAAAAAAAAGAGTCAGTCACTTAACCCACTGAGCTACCCAGGCTCCTGCCAGTTATATTTTTCAATAAAATTGTCTTTTCATATAAGTTCTAAAATAGCTTGAATATTTAGGTTAAAAAATAGCATAAAGTTGTACATAGTGTTCAGTAATTATTTTAAATCTCTAAACAGATTTGTTCTTTTTTTCCTTAATGCTCTTTATTCATACCTTCTCTTTTTATTTATTTTTTATTATTATTTTCTAAAGATTTTATTTATTTATTTGACAGAGAGAGAGAGATTACAAGTAGGCAGAGAGGCAGGCAGAGAGAGGAGGAAGCAGGCTCCCCGCTGAGCAGGGAGCCTGATGTGGGACTTGATCCCAGGACCCTGAGATCGTGACCTGAGCTGAAGGCAGAGGCCTTAACCCACTGAGCCACCCAGGCACTCCTTACCTTCTCTTTTTAATAAAACTTCCCAAAAATTTATTAGTCTTTTCAAAGAACCCAATTTTATTTTGATAACTGTTTTTAGATCTGTTATGTCATTTATTTCTGATATTTTTTTTGTTATTTTCCTGCTTTTACATTTTTGATTTTACTTTATTGTACCTTTTCTAACTTGATAATTTTTAGTTTTTTCTTTTTAATATAAAAATCTAAAGCTATAAATTTTCCTTTGCTTTCCTTTTTAACATAAAAATCTAAAGCTGCCCATTTCCTTTGCTTTGCATCCCCTGAGTTTTGTTATATGTTGTGTTCATTTTCATTAAGTTCTACATATTTTCTATAATTTTTAAATTTACATTATTCTTTGACTGGTGATTTATATGAAACTTTAATTTAAGAAAAAATTCCACTTATTGGTGGTATTTAGGGGCAGAACATGTTTTCGTTATTAAAAATCTGATTTTAACTGTGCTTTGAGGAGATAATATAATGATTTTAATTCTTTAGTATGTGTTGAGACTTACTATGTGGCTTTATATAGGGACAATTATTGGACATTTTTCATGTGTGTTTGGAAGACATGTATATCTTTTAATTCTTAGGTGGAGGGCTTTAAATTTGTTAATTACATCTGCCTTATTAAATTAGCATTATTTTTTTGACCTGCTTATTCTTGCAACTAATGATAGAAATATGACCAAGTTTTCTATTATGATTGATAATTTTGCTGTTTGTGTTTTACATGTTTTGCATGTATGCTGGCAGATTCTTAGTTTACTGTATCTTGTTGATGAACTACTTCACTTTCATTATTTAATGACCATCTTTATTATTTAATAATGCTTTCACTTAGAATCTAGTTTATTAAACTTCAATATGCCTACCTTAGTTTTTATTATTCTTGTAGTTTCAAACATTCTCTCTCGTATATTAGCTAAGTCTCTCATAAACAGCATGTAAGAGGACTTTTTAAAATTCAAACTGCCCTCATTCTCAAAAACTTTTTTAGACACGTGTTAGATATTTTTATTCTCTTTTATATCCCTTAATCTCTTTTTTATGTTTTTCATCTTTTTATTCTGAGTAAATTCCTTATAATTATCTTTCAGTTCATTAATGCTTCTTTTAGTTGCATCTAATGTGATATAGCCTCATTTCACATATTAATTTTAATAAAAATTCAGTTATATGAATGTCTTCCTTTTTTAATCAAATCTGCCTTTTTCACGTTTTTTTCCCCTTGTCTTTTCCTTTTTCTTTTAAAATTTCTTATCATTTTAGGGGCACCTGGGTGGCTCAGTTGTTAAGCATCTGCCTTTGGCTCAAGTCATGATCCCAGGGTCCTGGGATCAAGCCCCACATCGGCTCCCTGCTCAGCGGGAAACCTGCTTCTCCCTCTCACTCCCCCTGCTTGTGTTCCCTCTCTCGTTGTCTCTCTCTCTGTCAAATAAATAAAATCTTTAAAAAAAATAAAATTTCTTATCATTTTAAATATTTGCCCCACTAAAGTCTGAGATTAATATTCTTTCACTTCCGATCCTAAGACTGTGCTCTGTTCGTTTTCTAACTTAATGTTCATATTTTATATAAAACACTTTTGTATCTGCTGACTTACTTATGGAAAAACCTTTCCTCATGTGTTTGATATTTTTGATATGTGAGTTCTTCTTCATTGTGTTGTGCTTTTTATATGAGACTCCCACATGACCTGGGTTGTTTAAGGTGTCCTAACAGAGCAGATTTGCTTCTTCTAGGTACTCCAGATATATTACTTGGTTGCCTTTCTCTGTGATCACAGTTATTGTAAACCTGCTTTGTGTCCCTGAGATCCCCTGGTTATTATTGAATTGGATAACATGCCTGGGTGTCGTGGTAGCATCGTAATAGTATGTCAAATGCCCTGTACTTTATACTCCTTTTTCTATCATTTTGGAATTGTAGTTTCTTTTCATGAGATCATTTAAAAATTTTTGTTTGTATATGTGTTTATGTGTTTTCTCTTTTAAATATAGCACCTCTGTGTTTTAAAAGGAATATTTCTCTGTGAATCTAGCCTGATATTTTATAGGAAACAGAAGAGCATACTCTTCCCAGAGGGCCTTTCTATTTCTATTCCTTTGGTTTGGATACCTTTTCTCCAAGAATGTCTTTCTAATTCATTTCCTCATTTGTCTTTGGTCTTTACCTGAATGCGATCTTTCAATGATATCATCACTAGTTACCCTATCTAAAATTTCACCCCTAACTCCCCCATTCCAACATTTATTTCTCTCTTCCTAGCTTTATTTTACTTCCCTTGCGTGGACTATTGTCTATCATTCTATATATTTTAGTTATTTTTCTTGCTTATTTCACTTGTCACACAAAAATATAATCTCCATGAAGTCAGAAGTTTTCATATATTTTGTTCATTCCTATGTCTTCACTACCTAGAAAAGTGACTGGTACATAGTAAATACTCAATAAATTTTTGTTTAATAAATGAATGAAATATTCAATGACTGAATATTGGGTGCCTATCCCTGTGTATTGGTGATACTATAAAAAGAAAGAAAAATAGACACAATTTCAACCCTCATGAAGATGACAGTCTTGAAGAGAACATAGACTTAAAAAAACCATTTCATCACCACAGATGGGCAAAGACTATAAATTCAGATGGACTCTTTTGATGAACTTTTTGATACCAGATGGGCATTTCTTGAGGTGGAAGTATGGAGGCATGGTGGTTACTTTTGGTATGCAATGCATCTAAGACCTCTTATCCTCTTTATGTAAGAACAGACTAAAGAATACACACATGCACGCACACACACAGAGACTAGAAAGATAATGATTTAGAAAATAATTTTACCGAGGGAGCTTACATTAAGTTTGACTAAAGCAATGAGAAAAATGAAAGCACTGAAGTGTGAAAAGAGAATTTCCAATAAAGTTTTCACGATACCAAGTTTCCTCTTCAGTGTTGGTAACCACTGTCTGATAAGCACAGAATGCAAAGAAAGGGCCTGACTCTACATTCTGCTGCCTTGTAATTGTACCTAAAGAGCAAGTACACATTTGCCTTTTATAACTCTGCAGGTAGTACATACAGGAGGATATGCTGTTACTTTATCATAGTAAATAATAAAGTTCATGGATATATTTACACAGGCTGAGTTTCCAGCATGTGAAATCATGGGAAGAATGTTAAACCTCTAATATATGTTTAATGTACATTTCAGTTGACTTTTCTCCTAACTATAATAGTAGCAATTATTTTGTTTATATGTGGGAAGGCTGTGTCACCTAAGGGAAAAGCTAACAGATTTCTTGGCAATTTTTCTGTCATGTTAAAGTCTTTTCCATTTCTAGCTGTTATTATAGTCCTACTACTCCATCTTACGTTTTTTCAGTTAGAGTGCCCAGCACCTACTTTTTTTCTTCCTTTGACCTCTTGTTTCTTCCATTTTTCTCTATCTAAAATGTCTGTTTCTGGGCTTTTAGTCAAATCATCTATTTTGCTGCAGACTGGCTGGCCAATGCAAAAGAACTAATTTGTAATGAGCCCCTTTTCCTAAGTGCCTTAAATTATACTACCAGCTGCTTTCACATATATAATCTCATTTAATTGCCATTAAAAACTCTGTGTGTTAGATAAAATCCCCCCATTTTAAATAAGATGAAACTGAGTATTAGGGAGATTATGTAAGTTCCCCTTAGATACATGCTTTGTAAGCTGGAATTCAAACCCCAAACTTCTAATTGAAAGTTGTTGCTGTTTTCATTATAATTCCCTTGCTTCTCCTATATATTCCACCTTTGTCTACCTAGAATTGCTTTTGAAGTTTTCCTGATTTGTCATTGATTGAATGGGATTTCTAATAAAGGCGTTCTTACAGCACTGAGGTTTCCATGTGGTAGACAGAATTGGAATGTAGAAAAAACAACGGTAGGGGTAGCTGTTACCTATCTAATTTTAGTCTCTTATGATGGAAAGCTGCTGCTCCAAACCTCATATTTATGCATCTGACTAATAGTTATTGAGTGTTTATTGTGTGTCAGGCACTAAACTAGACCCTAGATATAGAGTGCCAAACAAAATAATGTGACCTCTATGGAGTGTACAACCTAGTGGGGTGAAAGAGAACAAACACATAAACCAATAACCACATGAATAATTCAAACTGTCATAAATGCTACAAAAGAATAAAATAATGGTGAGATCTGTCATCAGTTGGAGGTGGCCCCTCAGAGAGAGTAGAAGAACCACACAATTGGTCGGGGACTGCAGAACTCCTTCAGGGAACTCTGACTCAGCTTTTACCATACCATACCAGCTGTCTGTTAGCAAGAGGGATTTGGAGCACTCACCCCTGCCCTGGGGCCAGACCAACCAGGCTTTCTAATCTGTTGTGAACATTTGAGACTAGGACTCTCACCATTTGGTTTTGTTCTGATTAAGAGAAAGAGTAGGATGGAAAGGAAGAGAAAAGAGACTCAGAAGGTCAGTCCTTTAAGTAGAAAAATAATTTGTTTAGGAACATAATTCCTTAATTTTTTTATACTGTGTGAATTTCCTTAATCTTCAGGAATAGATGGTAATACAATTCATTCAACATTTCTTTAATGGGTATTTAAGCCATACTTATTATTTTTTAGGGATTGTGCTAAGGACTAGAGATGTAAGAGTGAATAAGACAAAACCCCTGTTTACATACCTATAGTCTTATGTAAAAGACAATTACAATGCTGTGTTACTATTATTATGGCAAGATTAAGGACAGGACATCAGTTGCTGGGGGAAGAAAATATCTAAATTGATACCCCAGGGATGTGTACATGCAGGTCAGTAGAATTTTCACGTTGCCTGAGAATAAATCCTTTCCATAATTATAACTTTGACTTGTATTATATATGAGGATATAATTCTTAATGTTTGCCTAAATTCAATTTGGTTCATTTTCTTGACTAGCTCTTAAATTTTGATATAAGAATTAAAGTTTTAAAATATCACTTTATTTAATAAAACTATTTTCTCTTTAATGTACTCTGAAGTGTGGATTCCAGAATAAATAGAGTTATTTACAGCATATTATAGATCAGATTTCTGTGTGAGAGTTCAAATTCATCATGTTTATATATAAAAATTGATATTAAATTGTTTCATTTTAGGGCGCCTGGGTGGCTCAGTGGGTTAAAGCCTCTGCTTTCGGCTCAGGTCATGATCTCAGCGTCCTGGGATCGAGGCCCGCATCGCATCGGGCTCTCTGCTCAGCAGGGAGCCTGCTTCCTCCTCTCCCTGTCTCTCTGCCTGCCTCTCTGCCTACTTGTAATTTCTCTCTCTGTGTCAAATAAATAAATAAAATCTTTAAAAAAAAAAAAAATTGTTTCATTTTAAGTAGTAGCCATTAATACTAGAAAATTCAAACCTAGAATTTTTTCTATAAGCTTAGTTTTTCATACATGGCTTTATTATAGCCAGTCTGATCTAAGGTATAGACAGACCAACCGTGCTTTTGGCCTAACGGGTATTTATCGTATAATTTCCTTTTCCTTCCTTATTGCCCTTTATCTATTTCCAGTTCACAGGGTTGATACATAGATAACTGTTCCTTTTCATACTTCCTCTTTCTGATAGGAAGAAAGATTTGTTTAAGTGTGAAGGGCTAAATCTAGCTTAGTAATTTACAAAAATAAGCATAATTAACTAGTTTTTTCAAGTCTACTTTTAAAATTATAATTCCTGTTATCCTTCATAGGCTTTCTGTTCAGATAAATCCACAGAAATTAGGGCACCTCAATTAAAAAAAAAAAGAAATTGGTTTTATTGATGATTAAATTCAACATTTTATAGTAATAATATAATAGTGATAGAGCATTCAGCTCAGCTCAGTAGTCGGTCCAGAAGTAAACATTTATGAAATAAAATAAAAATATTTTGGTTTACAAAGTGTCTTTTCTCAAAATAGGTCAAACTTAACATGTAAAGCACTTAAAATGTTCCTAAGGATGCTCACTCAGTCACTGGGGAAGGAAGTAGTTTGTGATCTAAATTTAGGTCCAGAGCTCTTTTATGGAGCCACTGTCCCCTAAAAAAACTGCCGAGGTCCTTTTCAGTGCCTTAAATGAATTACCTATTCAATTTATCAATGGCCCCCGAGGCGGCACTGAGTACCCCTTCTTCCATCTCTAGCCAGGCCTAACCAGTATGGAGGGAAGATAAACTTTCCTGCACTTCACAGCACAGAATTGGACTTATTTCGTTCCCACTGGGGAATACAGCTGTGCCAACCTGGAAGTAGAAAGAACTTAACAAAAATCCTCTATACTCTATCTCCATCTGGAATGGTGCTGATAGCAACTTCCCCCTCATGTGACCCAAACCATTCTAGGGATTATATCATCTGCATGGGATTCTGAAGACACCGTTTAACAATTCTGGATCTGTGCTGTCCTCCAAATCAAAACAGAAATAAGGACTGTCAGAACAACATCATTATTCCTTCACTTACATATTCCAAACCAGGAGAAAAAAACGGACTATAATATTTTTTATTTCTATTTGTGGACCTTGTATTATTTGTGAGCTCGGGTCATTTGCAGGGTCTCTTTAGAAATCATAAAAAGGTGATTCTGCCACTTGTGATTGACTGTTAAGGACCCCACAACACCTTGACCTCAGTCCCATTGAGTAATTACATTTATTTCATCCTTATTTTTTTCCCCTGATTATTGCAGTAAAGTATGGAAAATAAGCCTTCATTTTTCATTCAGAAAAATGGGGCAGTATTGCTGCCCATAATACTGAGATCCTACGATCTCTCTCTCCAATAATAGGAATGGTGCTTTAAAAGGCTGGTTAAGGTTGTTTATTGGGTTATTACTATTGTTACAGTGTTTCCTGATTCAGAGATGCTCTGTGAACATCCATCACCTGACCACTTTGCATGAGCTGTGGAATATAGAGTGATATCTTGAGTAAGCCATCTTTCCATCTCCTCACTCCTGCTTAAGTTAGCACTTTAGCTTAAAGGGACAGATATCCTTTCCTTTTCTCAAACAACTAGAACAGTACTAAGAACGTCCCTTCAACAATGCTTACTTTATAGCAGGCAGTGTACTAGTTCCTTTACATGTTATAATGTAATAGGCACAAACAATCCTGTAAGGGTAGGTAACACGATCTTCATTTTACAGACAGGGAAAATGTCACTTGCTCAAGACCACACGATGGAAGAGAGCGCTAGAATTCGATCCTAGGTTTGTCTGATGGCAAAAGCTAAGCACTTAACTACTGTGCTACCTCATATAACTGCTGCTGTGAGCTCCAGACGGACAGATCACTGCTCACATGAGTAGCTTCTCTCATTCTTGTCACCACTTCATGCAAGCTGACCCCATTAAAACCACTGCATGTTGCTTCAGAGGGGCAAATCCTGGTTACATTATGGTTACAGGCCAAAAGGAAGCTAAGCTGCATATTAAGAGAAGCTCTGTGCTGCGTCACTTTATCTACACGACAAAAATGGTCTCACCCATCCCCATCACCACCTTTGCTTGTTAGAGATCCCCTCAGGTTTCCTCTCCCCACTCTTACCTCCTTTCCTTTCCCTGATAGTGTCACAACAGTGTTTTTGGCAAGATTAGCAAGTAACCACTTACTTGCTTCAGTTGTCAATCAATTAACTATAGCCTGTTAGTGATTGTGCATATGTTTTGGTGGCTTTAGATAATCTAAGACGGGCTTAGACATCTGGCATCTGAGGTTGGATTAATATGCCTTCATACCTGGTCTCCTTTATATAATTCTCTATTAACAAAAAGTAGGTCATATAAGAAACAAAATTAAATACATAAAGGGATTTATTAGGGCATTTTATAAGTGATACACACTTGTGTACTCATGACTCTTTCTTGAATGTTACCTAAATACCAGTTTTTGTGCAATAATTTGAAAGAATAAGCCTGATACATATTTTCTTGTTTTAAAATGTACTGTATCTATCACAAATACCTTAAACTATATTGTGTTTGCATCTTTATGTGAGCTCTATGTACATATTTCTTGTTTTGGTGTTTTGTTTTTAAGACTTTATTTTTTAAGAACAGTTTTGGGTTTCCAGCAAAATTAATAGGAAGTTATATGAGCATATTTTTTTTAGCACTTTTAAATAGTTAGCTCTATGAGGGTAAGATATGTTCTGTTTTATCTTTTAGCATATCATAATGCCAAATGTAACACTTTGCATGTACTAGATGCTCACTAAATATTGTTGACTTAGTGAATAAATTAGTCTGTAATAGGTTGAACAGATTTGCAGTCTTAAATTGTTCTTGCCATCATTTCACTCTGCATAATTAAAGAAGTTTAACTAAGATGATTAAAAATGTGTTATTGAATTACTGGTGTAGATTCTAAAGCAGTGGGATGAAAGAGACCCTGGCTGTACCCCTCTGAGGAAATAGTGAAGATGAGTTTCTCACTGCAGGTACACTTAGTGGATTTTGTGTGTGACTGAATTAATTTATTTCACTTAGGAAGGTTAGACTTACGATTTCCATATGGCACTCTATAACTTTTTTCTTTTATTCCTATCCTGCCAGCTAATACTTTTTCTTATTATAAAAGTAATGTTTACTACAGAGACTATATGCAAAAGTAAAAAGCAAAAATTAAAATTATCTGTAATCTAAGATATAATAATTTGTAATATTTTTGTATTTTTGTATGTTCTTTCTGTTTGTATGTTCTTTCTGTTTTTCCTCATCTACACAATTTCATTATGTCATCATTATGCAGTTGATACCCTGCATGTTTATATAACATTACAGTACCACAAGTTACCTTATGGTTTGTTGCAAAATATTCCTTTACATAGTTGTGCTATGCTTTATTTAATTACTTTTTCCACTGTTGAACATTTAATTTGCTTTTAGTTTTTTTGCAATCATAAACATTTTCCTTCGCAGATTTATGGTTTTAGTCATATTCGATTCCTAGGACTAAAATTACTGAGTAAAAACTTAAAGTTCTTGATACGTATTACCAATACGTATTACCCAATAGTTTCCCAGAAACTTTTTAGCAATTCACAGTCTCATCAGAAGTGTATGAAGATGGTGTTTCATTGAATCACCATCAAAATTGATTATTTCCTGTACACACTTTTAGGTAAGTGTGTAAACCTACTGACTTTAATATGTTACCTTCATTAATCATGCTTAGAAGTATATAGATTAGACATTTCAGTTTGCTTTCAGAAAGCATTATAGAATATTTTTAAGAGTCCCAGTAGTCCAGAGGCCACATGCTGCAATGCAGTTTCCACCTACATACAAATATGTTTCAGGTCTAATTGTAAACTCTGTGTACTTTGAGCTGGATTTACTTTGTCTTTTCTAGTGATACTACTTCGCTGGCAGTTTTCTTGAAGTGTGCTGGCTTGAGGTATTATATCTGGTGTGACTTAAGCATTCCCTCTTGTAGCAAAACAATCTCCTTTCTATTTGCTGTTGTAACCTAAAGTTAATGAACATTCACAGTTTACTTTTATTTATTTATTTATTTATGCATGTTTATGGACTGCTCTACAAAAGCACCTTTCTTCCTCACCATGTTCTGTCCAAACTGAGTGCAGATGAATCTGAGTGGTTTCATTTTAGAGAGTAGCAGTCATATTTGTTTTAGGAAGGCAATGGTGTTGGAAGAATACCAAAAAAAAAAAAAAAATCATTTTTAAGTGTTTGCTTCATCCTCTAGTGAAAGCATTTTCGTTTTAGGGGCCATAGTGAGTCTTAGTCCCTTGCTGGTGCTTGTTTTTGATAACACTGCTGAGGGACTCTTTGTGTGTGTTTATTCACGCATATGAATTTGGGGTGGTCTGAAATATCTGCTGGGGAAAATATAGATATAAAATTATTCACCTCGTTAAGGGCTGCTGTCTTTTCTACTTCTCTGCAGAAACTACCTCAGCATAAATACTGGCTTCACTTAGAAAATTAATTTTTACTTATATATTTGTTTTGCATTTCAGAGTGCCTGATAAATTTCATGTCTGTCTGTGCCCCATAGCTACACAGGTATGTATATGAATTATCTATAGTTATGTAAATCTATGTATTAACTGACAAGTTACTAGTTTTGTGTATTAAAATTGCTTACAGATTTCATAATGTGAAAATGTTAATTTTTGAGTACTTGTAAATATTGACAGCTTCAAAGGAGAGTGCATTTTATACATACCTTGCATTTCACTCTTTTGTAAGAATCAAACATTTCTAAGATTTGATGAGGCAGAATAATTTTAATTACAAAGCATTCATCTGGTGAAGAGATTAGACAGTGTTTTATGAAACTGTATTATTAAAGTGACTGCTGATATGGGGTCAGAGACTATTGCAAAACCACTGTTTTTGACATTATTGTTTTATTTTCAAACT
The DNA here is from genome assembly GCA_002007465.1 of Ailurus styani. Taxonomy (NCBI): domain Eukaryota; kingdom Metazoa; phylum Chordata; class Mammalia; order Carnivora; family Ailuridae; genus Ailurus; species Ailurus styani. The sequence continues at coordinate 2,100,012 of LNAC01000059.1, forward strand.
TTTTTTTTTTTGCCTCTTTGGAGTTTATTTTCTGTGGTGGTTTTAGGTGAGGAGTGGTTGCAGATGTACGGTCTGCTGTACTGTCTCAAGCACTAGAGGAATGAAAAAAAAATGTTTGCACCTGTTTAAAATCTCAACTGTGCAGTGTTGTGGTTCCTGGGCAACAGGCAGGAATTCTCAAAAGCTTGGTTGCACCTGCTCAATTGTTTCTTGCAGCTGTGTCATATGAGTGAGCGCACAGAGAAGCTTGTTAGCAGTTTGCTCTAGCTGTTACGTATTTTGTGTACTCTGAATTTGAAAGATTCTTATTTGATGTAGACCTTGAACTATTACATTGGTTTATTATAAAACTCACTATTTTCTCCAAATCCTTCGTCCTGAGTCTCAGCAGTTTTTTTGTTTTGTTTTGTTTTGCTTTGTTTTGTTTTGTTTTTAATAGCTGTTGAGTGCTGTAGATAATATGCATGGTAACTTCTCCAAAAGATACCTGGGAAAAGTCAATCTCTCTAGATTACTGGGTGGATAAAAATTTTTGTCCTGTTAGAGACATTTTGTGTTTGGCTCAGTTTCACCATGTTGGCAACCCCACTATGTGAGACTGGATGTAGTTATTGATCCATTTAGCTGAACAGATTTGAAAGCATTTGGCTATTAGTGGACACATGGGGCATATTCAGAAAATTTAAGTGTATATTATAAGATGATTTCTTGATTAGTGCACGTGTCTGTTGCAGTTGGGTGGAAGTGAGAGAGAGAAAAAAGTAAAACTTACTTAATGGTAGTCCTAGAAAATGGTCTAAAATCCAGATATAGATTTTAAGGCTGGAATATTAACCTTTACTTTTGACAAATCCTTGTCACCTGGTATTTTTTCCTAAGTGTTGCTGTTTTAGATGTTAATAGCTCTACCTACTTTCTGATAAATATCTACATTTTTAGCATAGACAAGCTATTAGAGACTATAGTTTATACTAATTAAGTCAAGTTCTTTAAACACAATATAAAAACTGGCCAACTTAATATAAAAAGTATTTAAGTAAATAATGTATTTGGTAGTCCCAGATTCCTAATAGTGAAAACTTTTTCAAACAACTTGCATTATTTTCCTTAGCAATGCTATCTATATTAATAAAAGGCTCAGAAGTTGCCATTAGTATTTGGTAACAAAAATCTTAGAGCTAGTGTATCTTTTCTTTATATTGTTCCATTTAAGCTGTTTTTTTGTTTGTGAGTTGTTTTTTTTTTTAGATCACCGTATATGAACTTAACCTCTTTGGGAGTAGGAAATAGGTACCGAGATAAGTAGAGGACTATCCATAGACTTTTAATACAATGCTGTTATACAGAGTGGGTGGTCAGGAAATGTGAATGAATGCATAGATGAATAAAACATGTCTGGAGCTGTATTAGAAATAGAGGAATAGAAAGTCTTGGAAATTTGTTACTTGTTATATATTCTGGATGGGTCTTTAGATTCCCTTTAGTTCTCATACTGCTGATTAGACAGAGATGAGACTACTGATAAATTCTGTCCTTAAAATGAGAAATGAATATGTAAGAATTGATCCTCATTATAATCAAGAATTTACATAACACTATTTGCAATATGCTTTATATTTATTTTTGCTGACTATGAGAAAAGTCTTTATACCTATTTTTCACACAATGCTGAGATAGTCAATGACTAAGTTACTTCTCACTTTAGATTACTTTGCAGCATAGGATTAAATAAATCTTCTGTGTTAATATGATCAGTGCTATCAGTTTCCTGAGCAATCACTTTCTCACCATCTCTCCCTCTCCATTTTTCTATCACCTGCTTCCCCTCCCCCATCTTTCCCAATATCTACCTCACTGAAAACACAAAAATGAAATGTATGTTAACTTTCTTCGTGTCAGATAAGATCAGATTATATTAAAAATCTGTAACTGTTTTTGCTAAACATAAGTAATGGGCCCTGTGTTTACTGTATACATGTTTATAATTATGGTTACTGTTATTACTAAATTCTCACTGTAAATAAATAGGGATGAAGCCAAGTAGAGGTAAAGTCAAAATAGGGTAGTTTAAACCTGCTTTGGAGAGGCCACTCTAGAGACCCATTTTGTACTGCATGTGGCAATCACATGACCATGGCAGAGGCTGCAAAATGGGCCAGTGTCTAGTGCATCAAAACATTTTGCTTGGGTTCTCAAATTTCGATACCACTAGTTAATGATATTCCATGGATACCTTTAGGCCTGGAAGTACCTTTCTTCTGGGAACAGTTGTTCTTTCACCTTAGTTTATGCCAGTGCATAAAAGCCAGAATCAAGGACATTCTTTTTTTCCCCAGAACATCAGTGTGATAGATTAAACTATATTCCTCTGTTAGTCTCAATATCAGAAATTAAGAGGTGAGGCAAGAATATTGATTAGCTAGAATACTTAACCAGATAACAGTAGCTGCTTCACTGACTTGTACCAGAAAACATAGAATCCTTAGGAAGGAGAAATTGCCAAGCCCCAGGATGCCTGGGCATAAGTGTAGATTTTTCTGTGATTTCAGGGTTAAAGAAATAAAGGAAGAAAATTAACATTTATTAAGAACATAGCATGTCTAAATATACTTTGTTTTCCCCCTTTCTTCCCCTTTACTCTCTCTCCTCATTTTTCTTTCTTCTTTTTATTCTACACAGTAAATGGAGGCCTATTGTTTACCAGACACAGTGCTAAGCTAAATGAATAAAGCAAAGTTCTTGTCTTTAGAGAATACATAGACTAGTATAGGAAACAAAGATACATCAATAGAGTTCTTTTTGGTCTCACCACTTATGATGAGTATAGACCCAATCAATTTACCTAATCTTTTTGTTTCTTTGTTACTTCTTTGGAAAGTTGGAAAAATAATAGTGTCTACCTCATCTGTTGTGTTGAGTTAAATATCAGACAATACATGTAAAATTCTTAGTTTGGTGGTTTGCACATATTGAGTGCAATATGAACAAGTGCTCAATAAATCTTAGCTATACTGCTATTATTTTTATCACTACCATTGCTACTATAACTTAGATACCGAAGAAAGACCCTCTAATTGCCTGAGAGCGAGCAGATCCTGGCCTGGGCATTGTCACATAGATTGTCTTAGAGGTTTTATCCACTGTTACCTCTGCTTTTTATACTTTAGAAGAGATTCTAAATGTCATATAGTGTTAGAACTTGAAAGGACTTTAATGGTCATCTATCTAATATCATTGTATCCATGGTGAGGAAATAAGCTCAGAAAAGTTCACATACTTGTCAGCGTTATACAGTATAATAGGTGAGAGATGCAAAATTTGAACCTGGAGCTCTTGATTCTTGGTCTAATGTAAGCTACCTCATGTGGAATACCTTCCTACTAGAGATTTGAGAGTTGATTGCTTATCTCCAAGAAGTAAATGGACTATGTAAAGTTGCTGGAATACTAATCATAAAAAAGCTGTCACTGTACTGAATCTAAAAGACCTTCAGGTATTCTTATAATGGGATTAATTTTAGCCAAGTTGATTGAAGTTTGTGTCTGTAAATAACTGATTTCTTCTTAAGGAGAATAAACTGAGTCAGATTTAGCAAGACATCTACTATCTCCATGACTTCAGATGCTTTAAAGGAGCCTGTGAATTGCAAATACCTTTTAGGATATCTGGATTCTAAATCTCTTGCCTGCATTTGAATTTAGGAGTTTTGGAATCCAAATGGCCTGCATTGAAATCCCAGTTCTACACTGCAGTAGCTATGTGACCTGACCAAGGTTGCCTAACCTTACTAAACTTCAATTTTTTGTGTAAAATGTGGTGATAAGAGCATCTATCTTTTATATGATAGATGTGAGAATTAAACTAGATTAGGTATACAAAATGCTTTATTTGGTGCACAGCATTAATTAGCATTCCTTACATATTAATTTTATTCTTTCCCCTAATTTTTTCAAAAGATTTTATTTATTTATATATTTGAGAGAGAGAGAGCAGGCACGAGTGGGGGAAGGGGTATCGAGTGAGAATCCCAAGCAGACTCCCCCACCACCGCAGAGCCCAACATGGGACTTGATCTCATGACCCATGAGATCATGACCTGAGCTGAACCGGTCTCTCTTAACCGACTGAGTCACCCAGGCACCCCTAGAATCACCATTTCTAAGTACACATGCTACATGTCTATAGAAGCCCAGGGCTATTTAAAGAAAAACTTAAAATGAGGATAAGCACATCCACTTCAGTGTCTGTGATTATGGAAATGTACCTTTCAATAGAAGGGCTTTGGGCGCCTGGGTGGCTCAGTGGGTTAAAGCCGCTGCCTTCGGCTCAGGTCATGATCCCAGGGTCCTGGGATCGAGGCCCACATCGGGCTCTCTGCTCAGCGGGGAGCCTGCTTCCTCCTCTCTCCTCTCTCTCTGCCTGCCTCTCTGCCTACTTGTAATCTCTCTCTCTGTGTCAAATGAATAAATAAAATCTTTAAAAAAAAAAAAAAAAGAAGGGCTTTGATACAACTAACTCTCAGACAACTATCACCCCTCTTTTGAAAGTCACATACCCTTTAAACCAATCTCTTGCAAACAATGAAGAACTCATCCGCCTCAATTATACCATGTACTCTTCCTGATGAACTAGTTGGTTCTACTGGGAAGGTTGTCACAATCTAAGCAGTCTCAGATTTAGGGAGCATAGTCGGCAGTGAGTAAATGGCTGTATAAGTCTTTTTCTTGATTCCCTCAAGAAGGGAATTAGTGTGGTAAAATGTCCTGATACTCTCCCATGCAAACTCCCTCAACAGTAGAAAAGTGAATTATGAATTTGGGTGTATGATTTTCCCTTAATTATCCTTAATAAAAACTGGATGGTCTTAAGTAAACCAGTTTTTTTCCTGCCATCCTGTTTATGTTGTAGCAGTAACTGCCTGAACAGCAATCAGAAAAGAAGGAAAAAGCACTAGATAATATATGGAGTAGACTATTACTCAGCAGAGTTCATAAAGTTGTCTTGTCTAATGTCAGGTGTACAGCTTTGACCATGATGAGTCAAAGTAAACATTGATGATTGATGAAATTTTTAATTAGTTGGGTATTAGTTTGCTAGGCTGCATCACAAACTAGGCAGCTTAAACAAGAGAAATTTGGTTCTCACAGTCCAGAAGTTCAATATCAATGTTTTGGCAGGGCCACTTCCTTCTGAGGGCTGTGAAGGAAGGATCTGTTCCAAGCTTCTCTCTTATACACTTAGAGATGGCTGTCTTCTCTCTGTCTTTTCACATTCTCATCTCTTCATGCTTATCTGTGTGTCCAAATTTCCTTTTTTATGAGGACACTAGTTATATTGGATTAGGGCCCACTCTATCTTATTTTAACTTGATTACCACTGTAAGAACCCTATCCCCAAATAAAGTTCCATTTTGTGGGATCCATTTTACTCTGGTTAGGACTCCAACATTTTTTTTTTTTTGAGGGGAGGGCTCAATTTAACTCATAATAGTTGGATTAACAGTAAACATTTATGGAGTGACTTTTATATTCCAGATGTTTTATCTGTATTACTGATAATCTTTACAATGATCTATTAGGTGGATGTTATTCCCCATTTTACAGGTGAGAAAACTTAAACTCAGGGAAGAAGCAGTATGTCCAAGATCACACAGCTAGTACGTGTTAAATTGCTAATATTTGAATTCATAGAATCCCATGCTGCCTTTTTAATGGATAAGCTTTATAACAACTCGGTCAAAAGCCCCCAAAATACTTTGAGTATTCACTTCAGGTTCTTTTTTGGGGGGGGGTGGTCATCATTAGGGCTTGTGCCAAAGAACATTTTATCCATCAAAAATGGTGCATTGTGCTATTGCTAAATGCCCAGCATTGGCTGCCTACCTTTTCACTCCTGGATTTTTTGCTGACAGTTGTCTTTGAAAGCTTAGTATTTTAGCTCTTCTGCACCTGATGAAGCTTTTGGACAGGATGGATTCTGAACATAGACTGCATGGGTTGATTCTGGCCCCAGTTGGTGTGGATGGCACTGAAAGCCAAGTCATGCCCAGGGTCTGTTACTCAGCACATGTGCACTCTGTGCTCTCCTTTCTGTCTTTCTTCTCCCCCATCTTTGTTTTTCACTCTTAACAGGTAGTTTGTGATTTTTTTTCCTTTCTACAGTCCCTGCCATGAGTGATAAACATTGAAAGGGATGAGGTGTGAAGAATGACAGAATAGGAAATATCTCTGCTTCCATGAAAGCTAGTGCTGCTGTAGGTGTTTACTGTAAACTAGCTGTAGCCTTGTTATTTATTCAAACTAAAGAGCAAGGGGCATTGTGTACCTTATTTACGTTTCCTCTCTTATCAACGGAACAGTTTGTTTCTGACTTTGAAGTTTTAAAACAGAACTTGCTCATGACCCAATTTCACTAATAATTCTCTTAAGTAACCCTTGTGCTCATTTGTAAGATTTTTTTTCCACCCACTGTCTGTCTACCCTGGTTTAAAAATTTTATATATGTACTTTTAAAAAATTGATTAGCTGGAGTGCTGCCCATTCCTCTGTGCTGTATAATAAGGATTTAAAAACTGCACACTGAATTCTGTATAGTGTAATTAAAACTGACCCACATTTGGACCTGAGTACACCAGGACTTAGCCAAACTTGCCATGAGCTGAGTTCTGGTGGCAGATGGGAACTAATGAGGACACACTCCACTCCAGAATTTCCCAGCTGCTTGGCCCCTTTTTGTACAAACAAGGTTTGGAGCGAAGTCCGGATCCCAAGAGCATGTTCTGTAAATGTGCTGTACCCAATGATTTGGGAAATGTTCTCACAAAATCAGGCTGTTTCAAGGTATCCTTAAGACCTCAGCTTCTGTCAGATTTTAAACATGAAAATTAGAAGGGGCCTTTTGTGCTGGCTCCAACCAATTTTTAATTTTAAGGTGAATTAAAATTGCATTCCCCATTCCCCACCCCCCATCCGTCTTTTTTCCTATGCCTGGGGATAGAACGATCACTCATATTCAGACCTGGAGATTTGCAGGTGGTTGTCTCAGGACTGACTAGGTCTCCTTACAACCTATGGATCTCTTCAACTGGTTTGATGTCCTGGGACTATTCAGGCAGATGTAATTGAATCAGTTTGAAGCAGCTGTAGCTGGCATGTGGTCTCTCAGATTGCTAGCACCTGCTTGTTTTTTTGCAACTCACTAGAGTGAAAGAAGTGCCAAAACCAGCATTGGTCTTGGAGCAGATAAAGCACTTCAGACCCTATATTCCATTATCCTTCCAATCTAGCCACATCATCATTGGTGCCTGAATTAATAAAGCCCTCTTTCATCATTATGTCTGAGGGATACTTTTCCTTCTCACTCTTCTTGATATGGGGATCCTGACAGTACTGACCATGCTAGCCCCAAAAAATAAGGGAGTATAATGGTAATCAGGTGGCTTTGGGGCTCTCTTATCATTAGACAACTGGGTAGCCTGTGGTTTGCAGAATCATTTAAATGAATGCACCAAATTCATTTGCTGTTCCAGCACAGTCTTATTGGCACAGAGAATGAGTAGTTAATGTATAACAAACTGTGAGCTGTTATGGAATATGATAAATACATTTGCTTAGCAGGGGGGAGTGTAAAATGGAACTATTTCTCTAATGTAACTCTAAACTAATCGACATAAATTTCTTCAACACTTATTATGTGCAGGAAGATGCAGTCTACTAAAAAAGGATAAAAATTCTAGGACGTACTAAATATATAAAATATATTTTAAAAGACAGACTTGGAATTTTTAAAAATGGTTTAAGTCCACTTAAAATGTGTGTTTACCTTATCTTCTCTTCATCCCACTATATTATTTGGTAGGCATATATTTAATTCAAATATTACCAATTTCCTAGTGTTTCATTTGAACCTGGAGATGACAAAGACAGTATATTTCTTAAAGTTCATAGTTTATGTTACAGAGTTCTTTCTGACATGGTTTTGGCATTGATAATCTTTTGGGGGAAACCAAGGGGCAAATTGAGTTTATGAATAATAGTAATGAGTGAATTCCAAAAATAGTCATTTCGTTATCATCAGCAGATGCCTACTTTGCAAGGCATACCTAGGCACTCTTGGCCTAAAGAGTTCTGTATGGTCCTTGACTGTAGGAATCTTATGGTATTCTTGAAGAGACATGATATAAATTTAAAAATAAATAAAATAAGCTACTCTCAGTATTAAATGCATGCTGTAGGCCTGAATTTGGTGTCAAATGACTGCTGTAAAAGTGAAAATATCAGCATTCCTGTCAAATGAATGCCCTGGACCTGATGTCCTGCTCCCCCTTCAGTGCCCATGAAGGACATCACCAGTCCATCATGGTACTCTCTGCCACCAAACCATAACTTGATTGAAGACTCCTCCTGAAGACAACACTTTAGACAACTATTACCAATTGATGGAAGTTGGATGCAAAATGAAACCCATTTGCTATTGCTGAATAAGTCATTAAGTACTAGAGATAATCCATGGAGATAGAGTGCTCAGTGAGCTGCAAGTAAGAAATGGGACTTGAATTAGGTCTTGAAATAACACGAAACATAGGACATAAGACATTTGAAAGGAGAAAGGAGATCATTTTCAGGTTGAGGAGTCATATAAACAAATGAGTTAAATATGGAATTGTGTAGATTATCAAGGATAATGAATAGTCCTCAGTCATAAATATGTAAGTGGTTATGTAATTATTAGTTTGAACATTTTTCTCCTCTGCTAGACTGCAAATTCCATGAACAATAATATAATATAATAATATAATATAATTGTTTATTATAAAATACCTTTTCAGGGAGAACTTCGTTGACTCTTCCTATCTGAATTAGGCTCTCCTACATTTCTGTAGGTTCTTATTTTTTCCCTTCATAGTATTTAATTCACCTGATAGTTTGGGGAGCACCTTCTTGCTGCCAATATTCTATATTTAAAATTGAGGGTGATTTAAAGAGGACTTTCTTCTTGTAACAATAACTTTTTAAAACCTGATTTTTATTTTTATAAATACTGTGGCATTCAACACTAATTTGGAAGATCTTAATTTTTTAATTTTTTTAGTTTTTTATTTTTTGGGAGATTTTTATTTTAACTGTAGGATTTAAGAATTTTGCTACGTATTTTTAACTTCAGGGAACAATGAGACAAGACATTACAGTGGAAGGAATATGAGGTTTAGAAATAGAAGATCTGGGGGGCATCTGGGTGGCTCAGTTGGTTGAGTGTTCTACTCATGGTTTCAGCTTGGGTCTTGATCTTGGGGTCATGGGATCAAGCCCAGGTCAGGCTCCAAAGCTCAGTGCAGAGTCTGCCTGAGATTTTTTCCTCATCTCTCTCCCTACCCTTCTGTTCCTACCCTCCACTCACAAGTGTGTGCTCTAAATAAATAAATAAACAAATAAATATATAAATAAAATCTTGAAAAAAAAGAAATAGGAAAATCTGGATTTAAGTTTCTGCACTACACCTTATTGGCTGAGATACTGGGCACGCCTTCATGTACTTTTAGTCTCAGTTTGTTCATATGTATATCAGAGATAGCAGTATACTGAAAATACAATTAAAAATTTTTTTTTAAAAAGTACAATTTTCAAAAAAATTTTCTTTAAAATACAATTAGCCCTTCTCCTTCATCTTCTTCCCTTCCTTTTCCTCTCCTTTCTTTTCCTTTATTCTCACTATCATAATTATACCCTGAAACCATGTACTAAAGTGTTTAGCATGGTTACTATATAGATCCTTCTTTCTCTACCATTTTTAATATTTGCTCCAGCTCTCACAGTTTTATTGTGCACTATGATTTGATCATTATACTTACCTAAAAAATAAGCAAGAATTCAAGAAACACTACATATCCTAGTCCTTACTAATATTTATCATTGAATCATTTGTTCCTCAATACCAATTCTCTTTCTTTTGAGATATAATTATTTGATATTAATAATTTATATATTTAAAGTGATTTTATGTTGATCCATTTTATTTTTAAATTTTTAAATTTTTTATATTGTTCCATTTTAAACTTGCCTTTTTTGTGTTTGATTTATTTATTCATTCATTTGTTCAATGGAAATTGTTCTAGCTATTGACGTAACTGTGTTCACTTTCCACCTGATTGTATAAATGCCTTAATTATCTATATCTTGCTGAGCTTATAAACCGTTAAGAGACCAATGTCTCTAAAAACAATTCAAATATAAATAGACTCATCTCTGTGTTGTTAGAACCATTTATTCCCACCTTTAGAATATTGGGTGACTAGAAGATTGATTAGAAGGTTGGCTAACTAAAATGTATTAACTACAGAAACAATTTCATTTACTAATGTCAGTTACTGCACATTTCTCAGGATAAAAAAAGAGAAAAAATAATAATTGATGTTTGCTGTTTCCTAGAAGAATAATCCCTTCAATATTTCCTGCTTTGAACATATAACATTTAATGATGGGTATCTACATGTACCATCCTTGTGATTCTGAGGGTCTTTAAGGGATTTTTTGAAAATAATTTCTAATTTTTGAAATATATGCATTTCTGTGTATTTGGGGTAAAATGTATGGATAGATCTTTTATCTCTCAAAATATATTTCTTTAAAGTATTTGAACCTTTCACAGTATTTGTTATTCTCATTTTTTGTTAAGAAGATCAAAATAGAATTGTACTATAGGTCATAGCTTTTTAAAGATAAAAAATGTAAGTGAATTCAGGTCTTTTGAATTTTGAGATTTAAGTGAGTATAGAAACATAATGCTGTATACAGAAAACACAGGTAAACTGAAAATTATCTAAAAATGTTGCTTTTATAATGTCTTAAATTTATATAGCAAATTAGATAGCTGAATTCAGTATTACTTTAAAAAATGTTTAATTTGGGGTATTAAGAGACAAACATTTTTAAAAAATTAACATATAAAGTATTATTTATTTCAGGGATACAGGTCTGTGATTCATCAGTCTTACACAATTCACAGCACTCACATATGTCCATCACATACCCTCCCCAATGTCCATCACCCAGCCACCCCATCCCTCCCAGCCTCCTCCACTCCAGCAACCCTCAGTTTGTTTCCTGAGATTAAGAGTCTCTTATGGGTTGTCTCTCTCTCTTGTTTGGTCACGTTTCCTTTTTCTCTCCCTTCCCCTGTGATCCTCTGTCTTGTTTCTCAAATTCCTCATATCAGTGAGATCATGTGATAATTGTCTTTCTCTCGTTGACTTATTTCGCTTAGCATAATACCCTCTAGTTCTATCCACATCATTTAGCAAATGGCAAGATTTCAGGGTTTTTTGATGACTGCGTGATATTCCATTACCACATCTTCTTTATCCATTCATCTGTTGATGGACATCTGGATTTAAGAGGGAACAACTCCAAATAGAGGGCAGTATTTTCCTTTTAAAGTTGACCTACTACTACTAGCAACCATCACTGCAACCTCCCAGTAAGTTTTCTCTTTGTTCTTTCCTTATACTTGTATGTTCCTATCAGTTGGAGACTTTGACATCTATATTTACACTTATGAAACTGCTGTATAAGCTTCCACTGTGTTGGAGTGCAGAGAGGGTGTATTAGTTTCTCAGGACAGCTATGACAAATTGCCACAAACTGGATGGCTTAAAACAAGTTTATTTTCTCATAGGTCTAGAGGCAAGAAGTCTAAAAGCAAGGTCCAGCATGGCCACAATCCCCTTAAAGGCTCTAGGTGAGAATCTTTCTTGCCTCTTACAGTTTCCAGTGGTCTTAGGTGTCCCTGGCTTTTGACAGTATAACCTCAAACTCTGCCTCCATCTTTACATGACCATTTCCTCTATGTCTCTCTGTTTTCTCCTCTTCTGATAAGGACATCAGTCATTGGATTTAGGGCTCACCTTAAATCCAAGATGATTTCATCTCAAGAGGCTTAACTAGTTACATCTGCAAAGGCCTCATTTCCTAGTAATATTATATTCTGAGGATCCAGGTAGACATGAAATTGTGAGGGACACTGTTCAACCTACTAGAGAAACTTTATTTTTTATAGTAAATATTTATGGAAGGCTTATTTACAGATTTGCATATTAATCCTTTCTGTAGTTGACACAGTTTATCTGCTCAGCTTTTATAGAATACTTGTTGCTTTAGCACCTTAGTATTTTTTATGGATTTAATTGAATCATGAGTCATTCTCTTGCATATTCTTTTCAACTACTGCAACTTCCCTTTTTATAAATGCTAAACTTGAGGCATAGAATAGGTAATTAACAGGGTTACAATCAGTGCAAAATTCAAAACTGACTTTGGTATCATTCAGCTTTTTTTGTGAAGCCATGTGTGCTGATAAACCAAATATCTCATGAAATACACAGAACTTTAAAATAACTTTACTTATAAACTAAATCAGTAGTTTCAGAAAGTTTTTTCATAATGGTCTCCAGATTGTAAGCCAAGTATGCACCTGAAATTTAGTGTTGTAGAGTGACAAACACATTGCACTAGATTTTAGCTGTTGAAACCATGAGATAGCTAAACGTATCTCTCTATATTTAGCATAGGCAAGGTCACTATTAAACAATTATGAATCTGGCTATCTATAGAAATACACATCCATTAAGTGATAACTGGAAGTCCTGAATATCCAGGAAAATAGTATCCAAATTGAAAAGCAGGACTCAGGTCAGAAAGGTCAATTTTATTTATTTTTTTTATTATTTTTTAAAAGATTTTATTTATTTATTTGACAGAGAGAGAGGCACAGAGAGAGAGGGAACACAAGCAGGGAAAGTGGGAGAGGGAGAAGCAGGCTCCCCACTGAGCAGAGAGCCCAATGTGGGCCCCAAAACCCAGGACCCTGCGAACATGACGTGAGCCAAAGGCAGATGCTTAACTACTGAGCCACCCAGACACTCTGAAAAGGTTAATTTTAAACTTTATGTAGCCACTTAGTGACCAAGACAGAATTTAAGCTCAGCTCTGCCCAACTGAAACACCTCCATTTCTTATACTTCTCCCAAGTGGAATCTCAGGTTGTTGAAAGTGTTTTTTGTTTCCCATATTAAGGTAAGGGTTGACAGAAAGAGCAAAGTAGAGCCATTCCTAAAAGAATTGAAATAGAATTGGAAGCATTTGTTGGTCCTTTCTACCTCATGATTATGGGATATTACAGGTGTGTTTTCTTTAAGAATACTCAATAAACCAACAACTTGAGTTTTAAAAATATATTTGTTAGAAGAGTGATTATATGAATTATATGAAAAATGAATTCATAGTTATATGAATTATGACTAGTCTTCTCTGTTGGACAGTTCTTTTAAGTTGCAGCTCTTATGGTGCACTTCCTTTCTGGTGCACATAATATACGGTGCACATAATTATAGTGCACATAATAGTATGCTCATGGGATAGAAAAATTTAGAAATAAGTATTAGACTTCCTTACCAGGAAAAAATAAGGGTTAAATAGAAATGAAAATGAAAATTAAATAATCTCTGAAGTAGTGATATAGTTAAATGTGAAAATGTGATTGTGATTTACAAAACTGTGATTAGCACCCAAAATACAGTAATTGAGTTCCATCTAATTTGTGTTGTTCCTGTTACTATAAGAACCAAAGAGAAGAAAGTCTCCTGCTAAATTGCAGATTTCTTTCTGGTACGGATCACTCTTACACCATGGAGAAAGTCAGAGCTAGTTCTAGGCACTAGAGATAGAGCTGTAAACAAGAAGACCCAGATCCTATACCTCATGAAGTTAAAATGGCCATGGGGTGGTAGTGTGTATGTATGGGAGGAGACCATAAACAAATTCACAAATACATAAATAAGATGCTTAGAAGGTGATGTTCACTATTCAAGGAGTACAACAAGAAAAAATAGAACAGAGGGTGGCTGGGGAGTGGTGGGAAGTGGTCATGGGTGGGCTTTCTGAGGAAATAATACCAGATCTAAATTAATCTAAATTTGATCTCTAGGGGCACCTGGGTGACTCAGTGGGTTAAAGCCTCTGCCTTCGGCTCAGGTCATGATCTCAGGGTCCTGGGATCGAGCCCCACATCAGGCTCCCTGCTGGGCAGGGAGCCTGCTTCCTCCTATCTCTCTGCCTGCCTGTCTGCTTACTTGTGATCTCTGCCAAATAAATAAATAAAATCTTTTAAAAAAATTTAAATTTGATCTCTATATTATTTTTTTACTTAACATATAATTTATTGTTTGTTTCTGTGAATGAATCACAGGTCTGTGATTCATTAGTCTTACACAATTCACAGCACTCACCATAGTACATACACTCCCCAATGTCCATCATGATCTCTATATTCTTACAGGTTGCTCAGGATTGCGGTCCCAAGGTGTGTATGTATTAGAGCAGAGGGTCAAGGGGATGCCTGCCCTGACTCTTAGCTATTAACAATGTACAATTAGGAGGTCTGCTTCAGAGACAACTGGTTGATGTTCCTCTTTATCCTAATAGTAAACAAAGCAGTAATAAGCATTCAGAAATGGACTAAAGATGGTCAACTTTATCTCTCTAAAATTGAACAAACTTGTTTGTGAAAGCCAGACTTAGTTTGGCCACAAAGGGATTAGATTCTTTGCTACTCTTAGCTGTCCTTGTCAATTCCATTGCCTGCTCTGGTGCCAGGATTGGTAGAGGAGCTACAGGGATTCTGGAACCGTCTTTTCTCCTTTGGCAAATATTTTTTTCTCATAGTAATATCACCCCCTTTCCTCTTTTTGCATGTACCCGGGCAGTAAATGAAAATGGAAGGTCAAATGAAATATTTTTAGATTTAAATTTTTTTAAAGTATTAGTTTCATCCAGGCCAAGATTAAGCACAGAACTTTTTTAGGAATATGTAGTTAACTTTCCATTTGAGATGAGCACAGAAAATCTGTTCTTTTCATCTTTACTTTAATTCTGAAGTAGAAATTTCTCCAAATGCTTCATTCAAAATTAAATTGTTTATCTCTAACTAGACAAGGACGTGTGGTGGTAAATTATTGAAATTGATGAGATTTGATTGAATTTTCCTGAGTTTAATGTGTCTAATCAACATTGCACTCACAGCACTATTATTTTCCCATTGCTTGCTGCTGTAACAGAGACAGCATTACCATGACCTAGGCTGATACTATATGAAAAAGTGCACAAGGAAGTAGACAGTTTACTGTGGGCATTTGAAAAATGGAGCCAAATAACATTTTCAGAAATTACTAAGTTTTTAGATGAGAGGGCTTAATTTTTTTCACTAGAGAAACTAAAAAATATATATATATATATAATTTTTGATAGGCTTTACCTTTATTCCAATTTGTAAACCAAACTATGATGTGATTAATAACACGACATTGTTATCAGTTATACCATTGAATCATGGTTCTGTTCTTATCACAGTCATGGAAGCCAGAAATGGAGGAAAGAATTATTTTCGTAGAGAAAACACAGTGCAAAATTTCCACTGTGTAACTTAAGTGGTCATATTATTTGTCATCCAAACCTGACTGAGAGGTTTTTTTGTTTGTTTGTTTGTTGTTGTTGTTGTTGAGAGGTTTTGCTTTTAAAAACAATGATCCAAACGACAAGACTATTAAGTCACAATGGAATATCATTATCAGTAGCTTCAAATACCACAAATTAAAAAGATACAGAGTACTTCTTATAACTCATGAACATGTACTATAATGTTATAGAATATCACAAACTTTTAAAGAGTGCATATGGCAATATATACCTGAAATTATAAACCATTTAGACATTTTGTTCTACTCATGTTGTGTATTTGAGAGCATAGATCAAGGGTAAATTCAAGTAAACACCTGGGCCAAGGTTAGAATTGGCAGTAAAATATATAAGAAATACATTTGTGATCAGTCTTGTTTGGTATGTTTCAACACCGAGAACTGTTGAGACCCAGAAGTACTACTTGTATAGTGAGTATATTTAGTTTACTCAGCTTGTCAAAATTTTCAGCATTATACAATGTTCTCTGTTATCATCAAGACATGATAGCAGTCTGTCTACAAAGTACCAAACAGAGATTTGTTAATTGTAGTTGCTGTAGATACTCAGTAGAGACTGAAATCTCAAACATATTTTTCCACTATTCTGTACTCGATTCTTAAGACATAAAAATATAACCTGTAGAATTATAAGATAATTTACATGCTATCTTTCCTAGTGTAATTCAATTATTTTACAGTGGAGGAAATGGAAACAATGAATAGGTGTAGCCAAGTGCAGAGTGAGGGGTCTAGTGATGCAGTATAGGGTACTTTTCACTATTTATCACTACACTGAACAACTGTTTTTGCTGCTGTTATTTTAAAAATGCATGGTAAAAAATTCTTGAAAATAAAATGATACTCAAGGATATAAAATGAAAAATATTTCTTCACCAACTTATAGTGCTATTACCAGAGATAAACAGTTCCAAGTGTATTTGTGTACAGAAATCTACCAATATACCTCTATTTTAAAAACAGAGGGAAAAACAAATAAAAATGAAGAGAGAATCATACTGTTAAAGTTTTCTTGTGTTTTGATTTGTTTTCTTAATACCATATCGCAGAGATTTTATGGTATTTATACTATAGTGTATTACACTATATCATCTTTGTTAAATAGCTGCCTAATACTTCTATTCTATGGGTATAACAAGGTATATTTAACCACTGCCTAATTGTGGACATTTGGTTATTCCAAATTTCTTTTTTATTCAAAAAAATATTATAATAAACAACCTTCTAAATATATTTTGTACTCATTTTAATATTTTCTGAGAATAGTTGTATAATTAAAATGTTTATAGCTCTTAAAATTTTTCCTTCATAAACATTATTTTAATATATACTTCTAACAGCAGTGTATGAGAATTCCTGCTTTCCCACAGCATGACCAAAACTGAGTTTTAACATTATTTTTTAGTCTGAAAAGTGAAAATGATATTCTATCATTATTTTGATTTGCATTTTTGATTTGAGTTAGATTAAAAAAATTTAAAAATTTTACTAGCCATTTATATTCTTTTTCTGTGGATTGGCTATTAAATATTGTTTCACTTTTTCTATAGAGATTCTATTTATTCTTCTGTTGATTTATATAACCTCTTTGTATATTAACAGAAAATAACACTTTCTGTAAGAGATGTTTAAAATAGTTTTTAGTTTTTAATTTGCTTTGTGACTTTTACTATAGACTTTTTATATGGCTGTGTTTATCAGTTATTTCCTTTGGGGTATAGAAAAGTCATAAAAAAATTATCCATATATTTTTTTTAGTACATTGGTGATTTAGTTTCTTTTAAAATCTCCATCTTTAATTCAATAAAAAATTTTTATGTAACATATATTTTAAAAATATTTATTAACACTTATTTTGGGACATGTAAATAAACTTTTAATCACTGTTTGTTCCATGAGCTTTTTAGGAAGCACAATACACTAAGTCAAAAAAAAAAAAGTGCTAGAGTAAGAAATGTCAAAATTGGCATATTTTCTTTTATTTATCAATCACTGATGTCTATTGTTTATGACATAGGAAAATCCCAAGAAACTTTTTTTACCTATGAGAATAAATTATTGTATTTTGATAATCTAAGCAATGATTAAATCAGTGAAAGCATCATAGAATAAATCAAACCCCTAGCGAGATACTTTTAACAGCAATCCAGTCGGTATGGTAATGGTAATTTTACTTAAGAGAAGCGCTTGCTTATCAGTAAGGCCTTATAACTGTACAAATAAAATCAAAATGTGAATGTTCTAATTTAAGCAGGATGCAATAGCCAGGTGATAAATAGACGTATTTGTACTTCAAAAAGTTCACTTCAAGTCGTCCTCATTACCGAAGGGCAGTTACTTCATTTGATTTTCTAAGCTCAAGAAGCAGCTTGGAGACTACAGTGGCTCTCATGGCTGACATTTTTGTAAAGTTTGTAAATAAGTAAAGGATCCATTCAGCTAGGAAAGTGGAATATTTAGCAATAAAAGAACATGATTATGTTTAACATCTATTATATTAATGACTGGAATTGACAAGGAGAGAGGTGAGGACAGGTGAGATGTGAAATCTAAGTGAGGTAGAGCAATCAGGAAATATAATTTAACTTTTTCCTACCCTTTATTTTTTAACAGAGTATTCATTTTTCAATTATAAAAGTAATACACCAACATGGTAAAACTATTTGGAAAACACAACAAAAAATCAGGAAAAAGACAATAAAATCACCCTTGATATTACTATTCCATGTAGAAAAAAGTCACTATTAACATTCTGATATGTGTATGTATATATATACATGTGAAAATGTAGGATTATACTCTGCATGATTGTGGATTCTGATTTTTCAACCAGCAATATATTGTGAACACTTGTTTGTGTTAATAAATAATTTTTCCATGGCATGATTTTTTATGGATTATATAGTATTCCACACAATGGATGTGTTATAATAATTCAGCCAATCTCTTATTCTTGGACGTGTAAGTTGCTTCTAATTTTTCTCTATTAGAAATAGCATATGATGAATATTATTGTGTATACATTTTTATGAACATCCCTGATTATGTCCTTAGGATAAATTACTATAAGCAGAATAGTTGAGTCACAGATATATGTGACTTTCAAGCTTTTGATGCCTTTAGCTATACCACTTACGTGTTGCTCTGGCTTCACCAGCAGTCTCTACAAGTGCCTGCTCATATCTCCATCGGTTCTTGGTCTGTAACTTTATTTGGCCCAAAGAAAAGCTATCAGTGGTCTGAGAAGGATGAGTACAAAGAGGTAGGAAGAGTTCAAGCAGAGTTAAGTGACATTTTTGTCTAGGAGATGTTGCAGGCTGTCACAGGCTATGGAGAACAGCTCCAAAATGAACTTGCATTTTCAGGAACACCTCAGACTCTGTCAGCTTGGCACAGTTGAAATGTCCTTATTTGCCTTGAGGCAATGGCCTGACCCTTCAGGCACACCCCATGTATTCGGTGATTGAGACCACTCACTCATACTAATCATCGCACACAGAAATACATAAAAGATTTATATTCATCACTCAATATATTTTGCTCCTCAAGTGTCATGAAACATTCAGGGTATATTAACTGGCAAATGCACACCTGGAGTATGTTACTTAGCTTTAGAAACTGCTAATTTAAAAAAATCAAATATTTAATTTTGAGGAAAAAATCAGTTTTGGATTTTGAGCATATATATCATCTTTCATTTTGGCCCAATTAACCCAGCAGGTGTGTGCAAATTAGGTCACTACTTTGTCACCGTGGTAACATGCTTTGGGGAGGTAGATCTTAACCACCTCCAGCACAGGTGATGTTGGCTGAGTTAGTATTAAGAGATGCTTTACAAACAAATAAGGCAGAATTTAATCTGTTAAAGTGTAGAAAATAGGTCTGGTCCTGGGTACCAATAGGTAATATTCTATGACATGAAAAATAAGCACAACCTCAAATTTATATCAACAAGAGAGATCTAATGAGCCTTAGAAACAGAACTTACTGACAATCCCTCATGAGGCGATTGCCTTGGTCTGTCATCCAGCCAGGGGTGTGGGGGTCAGGGTTAATTTCCCTGGAATTTAAGGATGTTTTTAGAGCTAAGCCATGGTTTTCAGAGGATCATCAACACTTTCCTTTCTTCTCATTTTAGGGACTGGAATCTAGTCAGTACCTAGGGGACAGCGTCTAATTTTAAAAGAATAGTTTAAAAGGACAGTGTCTAATCATTTCTTTTAAGTGATATTTTAGATTGTTATTCAGAATTGCTTATGGGTTAGGAAGTTGGCAGACTTGGTCTATGCCAGCACTCCAGCATTAATACAAGTCTCTAACTCAGGCTTCTTCTCACCAGGTGGAAAATCAGACATGCTTCAAGATCGCTGGTAGAGATTGTGCAATCTGTTTGGCTGCTGAAGGTTCCAAACCATGTGGGCATTCTGCAGCCCCACAGAGTGGTAGAATTTCTTCACTTATCACTGACAAGTTCACACCTCTTTTGGTCATTAAAATTGTAAATCTGCATTATCAGATGCAGAAAATAGGCCAAACTAATGATACTAAGTACATTTCTAAGAAAATGCATCTTCCATGACCACTTCCAGCACCCACTCGTGGATAGTATTTCCACTGAGCCTGTGGGGCCAATTCATATGTGGCTTTATGTTTTTTAGTTTGTCCTAGTTCCTTGACTTATATCTGTATCATTTGTTATAATTTTGAAGCATTTTTATATACCGTATTTCATTTTTTGTGGTATTTTACACATGGCATTTCAGGAACTCGAATCCCTCTACTGTTTATTTTCATTGGTTGTGACCGCAGCTTTATTACTTATTTCATGTGTTTTCAATAGTTAATATTTACAAAACACTGAACAAACTCTTCAAGATTGCTTTCTATAATCTCCCTCTCCATGCGTCAAAGATGAGAGGTACACTGAAGAGTCATAGTGACTTACCCTGTGTCACAGAATATAGGAATTCACTTTCAAATGAGGATCAAGGGCCCCTGGCTTCCAGTTATTTTTCTTTTTTTCTCTTCTTCTCTTTTTTAAATCTCCCAGTAGTCTTCTGAGTTTGGAGACTTATAGAGGGGTGGCGTTACAAAATGGAGACAGTTGATTCAACTCTTTATTTTTCCTTCAGCACATACTCCCTGTGTTCAGGTCCTTCTTTCCCATCTACTCTCCAATGGATGCTGGAAACCATTTCTTTTGAAGAGTTGGTTCATAACATAAAGACCAGAAGTCTCAGTAAAATCTATTCTTACTAAGGGTAAGGGTATGCATTTTTCACTGGAGAACAGGATGTCATATCTACCCTGTCCCTTAGTGAAACAAGGAGGGTGGCAAAACAAATTAGCATTGCATCGGAACAGAGCTTTATCACAGTGGAATCCCAGGTTGTTTTAGAAATCAGACTCGAAACAAAAATATGTGAAGGGATTGAATCCATCAAATCTAATAAAGGAAATTGTAGTAGATTCAGGGAACTTGGACCCTTGAATTGTAGTAACCAAGCTGGGGAGGAAATGGGCAGTTAAACAAAGTAGTGCTGTATCTTTCATTGTTTGATGAAATAATTTTTGCCCCTTTTAACTGGTATGTTAAAAAAAAAAAAGCCTGGTATATCTGAAACAAAGAGCTTACACAGTCACTGAGCTGGTTGGTTTTTATACCTTCCTTTACTGAGTATTGTCCTTCAGTACAATACAGAGCCATTTCTTTGTTCTCACAAGCTAGCAGTTAAATTGTATGTAAATGTATGCAAATTAGATGCTGTCTAATAAAGAGAGTCATTAGATGGAAGAAATATTTAGTTTAGAAAAAAAAAGCAGGTGTATTGTGTAAAAGAAAATGTAAGACTACAAAAAAGCCCAAACTTTTGTGGACAGTTATAGAAAAAAATTATTAAAATAGATTTTTAAAAGACTTACGTCTTCCTGACCTTTCCTTTGTGCTTATATATATGTGTGTGTTTTTTAAATATTTACATATAAAACTAGGGGATTGGCTTCTTTCCCAGAATTACTGGAAGCACCTTCACCAGGAACATTTGGACTTGAATAATCTCCACAGCAGCATTTTCTTTCTTGAATTAAATGAATTGTAAAATGGATGATTGGCTCAGGAACACTGACTGCTTATGTGGGTTCCTTTCCTTTAGATGGAGAGGCTTATGGCTCCATGATGGGTAGCTTGCAACCGATGATTTTGGCTGGTTTAAGGTTCCCCTTCCACGCTACTCCACACTGGCCTTATGAAGGCTACTCTAGGCTCCTTAAGAGATATGTAGACTATAAACTTCTTTAGAGAAACCAGCAGTTCCTCTTGAGCTTGATCAGTGCTGTATTGAATGTTTAGCACAATGCTTAGCACTTACTAGGCACTCACATTTATTTTTGAATTATTAAGTGAATAATTGAGTAAATAAATAAAGAAAAAGTAACTTGACATATGTTAAACATTTTAATGATCAGTAGAGTGGTCGTGGGTATGTCAAATACCTTTGCAGGGCGCCTGGGTGGCTCAGTGGGTTAAAGCCTCTGCCTTCTGCTCAGGTCATGATCTCAGGGTCCTGGGATCGAGGCCCGCATCGGGCTCCCTGCTCAATGGGGAGCCTGCTTCCTCCTCTCTCTCTCTGCCTACTTGTGATCTGCTCTCTCTCTCTCTGTGTCAAATAAATAAATAAAATCTTTAAAAAAAAATAAATAAAAAATAAAAAAATAAATAAAAATACCTTTGCAAACAGTTAGTGAAGCAGTTGCTGATTTGCATATAGTAGTTACATGGTTAAGTGCACAGTGAAAAACACTTTCCTGTCCAGTTTCCTCAAGTCAACCATAACGAGTGTGTTAAGTGCTCACCAAGCGGACTGGAGGGACAAAAGTGAAAAGGCATGGTGGTTTCTCTCTGGGAGCTCCTCGTCTTCCAGAGGAATCAGACACACACAAACTTAAAACAGAGCAAACTGTACACAGTAAAGTTACAGATAAAATTGTCTGGGAGCACCAGAAAAAAAGAGAAATTCAGGCTGAAGAGCATCTGAGGTAGGTTCCTGGAGGAAAGTGGGATTGAACAAAGCCTTGAAGGTCATCAGGAGCAGATGGTTGGCTATGGTGGGTGGAGAAAAGCAGAGCGGCAGCATTCTCCTCCTTGCCGTCCCCAGTTAATAGAAACATACTAGATTTTCTTCTATTCTCTTAAGAATTTCCAGCAACAGCTTGATTTTAACCTCTGTGGAAACACAAATGAGGGCCGTGACGGATACAATAATGACTGAAGTTAAATTATAACTCCAAGTCAAAATTTTAATCACATTCAGCTATTGAATAGGAAGTAAGGTAAAGTATGGAAAAGAATTTTATAACTTTTTCATTCCTAGGCATTAAAAATATAAAATTTTATTATTGTTCATAATGTCTAAGGTTGTCCATGGTAGGAAATAAAATTTAGGGGATAAGAGGTTTGGAGACCTAGAATGGGATATCTCACATTTGTAGTACCTTATAGCTTACAAAGTATCTTTTTAAATTATTGTTTTATCCTGTCATCACAACAATCCCTGAAGCTTCAGAACTGACCTTATTTATTTCCATTTCACAGGTGAGGGAACTGAAATTCTGACAAGTTAAGTGACTTAGACAAGGTCACACAGTAAATGGCAGAGCCAGGTTTTCCAGAAAGTCTGTCCAGTTCTTTTCATATACCTCATTATCACCCAGAAATGATGCATAGGATAATTCTATAGTTATATAAGAAGTATACATCTTGATTCTAATTTAATCCCAAATATTTTTTATTGATATGAGTAAAATAATGCAAGACTGAAACTGAGGAAGGCACACATGGGCAGGAATGATTATTTTGATAACTGCTGTGGATATGAAAATAATGATGGGTCTATGGATTGAAAGCATTTTAATTTACTTTCTTGACTTTTGAGTTAAAGAAAAGATTTCAGTGTGAAAGTGCAAAATATGCTGCACCAAACTCATCTTGGAGGTAACCGAAGGGCTGTGGGACTAACAGCTTTTGATATTACTTAGTGCTTATTATTGTTATTATTATTATTTCTTTTTAATTATGCAAAGTGCTAATCAGTTTGATTATGCACAGTGCTAATCAGGTTAATTATGCAAAGTGCTAATCAGTTCTTCTTGAAGCACACGAGGAGAGCAGAGGTGCTGGCGGTGAATGGCGTTGGTTGATGGGGGTAGTCACGGCAGTCATTCCTTATTAAGATAGGAGTAGACAAGATAGCAAGGGGGATTTATCCAAAAAAATAAGGAGGAAAGGAAAGAGAACTATGAGCACACGGAAGATTGTGGTTTTGGCAGGACGGTGCTTACGCATAGAAAGCTGTTTTTCCCCCTGTTGCATAGTTTGGTTGGATAGTCTCTGCTATATTTTGAAGGCACTCATTTGAAGCCAAAAAGACTGCAGAGGGAAAGAAACAGAGTATTGTATAGCTAGACAAGTTGTCAAAACAACTTATTGTAGTTGGCAAGCACCAATTCCTGGGAGGACAGTAGAGGAAGTAGAATCTAATAGACCTATACATGAAAGAGGACATCAATAAAGAGAATTGAAAAATTAAAGGAGTGCCACTCTGATAAAATAAACAGGGCCATCTCAGCACCTCACTGTTATTGGGATGGCCGTCTGTGTAGCAGGTTTCCTGAGGTGAACTGAGGGCTTTGTGGTGCTGGCAGTGGTCTCCACTGAGAGTGGTGATGACGAATATGACAATAAGAGTTTTATGTAATAGTTCCTAGTTGGATCAGCTTTGTTGCTGCTGAAATCAAAGTGAATTTTAATATTAACTTGCAGGTCTGTGCTTATTAAGCTGGGTGACTTCCTGTGAAGATGAGTTTATAGCAATATGCTCATATGTTTTTATAGAACAATGACCATGGAGCTCCCCTAGGAAAGCCCTTTTGATTCACTCCTCCTGTTCTGTTCTGTGGTTTGATAAGCTATCAGTGAAATGCTGCGATACCTACTTGTTTGAATGTATTCAAAGAGCAGAAAGCATTTCAGGATTACTAAGTGAATATTCACTTTTTAAAAGAAACATGTTCAGTCCATGTGACTTTTCTTTTACTCTGGAATTTGGGCAGGAGATTTATAGTCATTTATTAAAAGGAGCGTTTGCTTCCCCCTTTCCAACCTGGGGTTTATTTCTTTTTCCTTTTCAGGCCTCTGCCTAAATACACTCATCTTCACAAAGGCCTGTAGTGAGCTTGATTTCTGGAAATGTCCAAATGATGCTAAGACTCCTGCAGAGGCAAAGTCATTGGTGGTATCTTCAAAATAGGGCGTATTAATGAGGCATTTGTCCAGACAGCACTGGTATTTGGAATAAAGACATGCCTTCAGTTTTCATTTCTGTTTCAACAGGACCAATTTCATTTTAAAATATGAAGAGAATGACATAGATCTTTGGTTTCCAAGGAGAGTCTGGAAAGGAATAGATTGTTAGAGGACAGCGCCCACAAATTGAAAAAGCCTGTTGGGGGCCCTGTGAGATTTTGGCTGGAAAACTCTGTTATAAGCAGTCCTTCTGCTCAGCTTCATGGGAACATGGTTTTAGAAACGCAATATTGCTTCTGTGTTCCCCACCCCCAAAACTATGATAAAGATGAAATGTTCCTATTACCACTTTATCAATACTTTTGAGTTATTTCTTGATAAGTTAAAAAAAAATTTCTGATGATTCTACCAAAAGGATACCATGCAAAAAGTCCATTCATTGACAGTATACTAAACTCTTGATTTCTGAAGAAGTTATTTGAAAGCAAAGATCTTGCTATGTAAGGCACTTAAGATGTTGCTGGAAATTTTCAAGGAGAAAATGATGTGAATCAAATGGCAGACAAAAATTAATTTAGTAATGTCCAACTAATATGTCCAGACTCCTGATTAATTACACACTTGCAACCATATCACACACACTCTCCCACACAGACCCACTCATCCCTTCACAAAACTAATATTATTTGGGCACCTCCTTTTGTAAAATCTGTACCATGTGCCAGTAACAGTATGGGTTACTGTCCTAGATAATGGAGATACAATTATTCAAAAATAAACAAGTGCCTAGCATTATGGAGCTCACCCACACACGATAAGATGGTATTTTTCGCATGATCTTCAGGTTTAGGAACAAAGAGTTTGTACTTTATTCCTTCTCAGAACTTTTCTTCTTAGTAATCTATATGATTCAATTAGTTGGCATTAGTATCTTCAATATTTGCAAAATAAGAGGTTGCACTAGATGGTTTCTGAGGAATCTTCATCTCAAATATGCGATGTTAGAGTTTATTAGCTGATTATACTATAAAATGAATTTATTCTTTATTACCATGTGAAGAGCCTTGGGATCATATGCAGTCTCTCTTAGACTTTGATCTTTGAGGAAATAAGGTAATTTTTGGCTAATTTTGTGTACACAGCCTCCTTGGATTTAGGCCAAAATTGAATATATGAAGAGTTGACTTTGGAATCCACTCTTCCTGAGTTTGAATCCTGGCTCTTTCAGTTACTAGCTAAGCAAGTCATAACTGCTTAGAGCCTCTGTTTCCTCAGAGTTCCTACCTCGCAGGGTGGTTATGAGTATTAGTTGAAATAAACTATATAAATCACTAAACTCAATGCCCAGTGGCACACTGGAGCATAGCTTTGCTCCATAGTCAGTCCCTTTTTCATTTCTGGCAACTGTAGCCTTTCTGGCTCTTGCTACCAAAAATATCTTGAACTAATTCAACTTCCTTTCCCCAAGCTGCTTTTTCTTACATTAAGCCAGTGCTTCAATTAACAATTAACTCAGTATTTTTTCTTTTCTCCCATTACATCTTTATAGTTTATTTCTCCTTGATGTCCTTCTTATGTACATTGGGTACTTCCCTGCTTTTTGTGAGTCAATTTTGGAGTACTTATATTTATTATATGTAGTATAGCCTTGATTACAACCACAACAACAAATATGTCCAACTATAATTCCAGTCAATTATACAGAAATATGCTGTCTACATCAGAGCTGGACTATAGTTTTTTATGATTTTGACTTCTTGACTGGAAACTTCTTGAGGGCAAGGTTGGTGTCCTTAATTCTTTTATTCTCAATATTTATCATAATGCTCTATCAAGAAGAATCCCAAAACCTAACAAGGGGCAAGAATTTTAAAGGAGTAACACATATGATCTACTAGTGGGGAAAGTGTTATGGAAGTGGAGATGTTGAAAGATTAATGGAGCAGGTATTGGGAAGGCTTCCAAGAGCGTGTGCTATCTGAGTTTGCCTACTTTATAAAAAGTTCTTAATTTCTTTTTCCTGGTGGAAAGAGGGAAGAATAAATAAGTTTTATGCAGACATAAGAGCTTAATGTGTACGAACAGTTGATTGGTAGCAAGAAGATGGGGGATCAGGTGACCGAAAGGAAGATGAAAGTTAAGTTGGGAGAATATTCTGAAGGACTTATGAGTTGTTTAGTGTTTTATGTGAATAATCTTAGCTTTCCAACCTTAAGTGTGTATTTGTGGTTAAGAGAACACTATGTTGCAAGAATATAGACATTAGCTTTTTGTGTGTGAAGAAAATAAATGGTAAATTTTAGCCACCAATGAATGCGGGAAAGGAACAATGAGGGATCATGTCAGAAAGAAGGTCTGAATCCAAGTCCAAGTTTTATTCCATACTTGCTTTATGACCTAAATAATTCACTTCATCTTTCTGAACCATATATCCTTTCACATCACTTCCTACCTCTCATTTAAATGTATATGAGTTTAAGTAACTTCTATTGATTATAATGAAAGAAGGCCTTTATTTTGAATGCTTTGGATCTCAGGGATTGGTCTTGTTGAGTGAGAAAGGTGAATTTTGTACTAGTAGCACAGTAAGGTTAAGCCAGAGGTAGGATATTTGGGAAGAAAAGAATGATGCGGGCGCCTGGGTGGCTCAGTGGGTTAAAGCCTCTGCCTTCGGCTCAGGTCATGATCTCAGGGTCCTGGGATTGAGGCCTGCATCGGGCTCCCTGCTCAGCAGGGAGCCTGCTTCCTCCTCTCTCTCTCTCTCTGCCTGCCTCTCTGCCTACTTGTAATCTCTCTCTGTCAAATAAATAAATAAAATCTTTAAAAAAAAAAAGAATGATGAATAAGAATAATATTGTTCTGACCAGAAGGTGAAAAGGTCCTCTAAAAATAAAAGTA